>RJVU01049641.1:878083-978228 GCA_003731715.1 Anabarilius grahami
ATTTTAAAAAAAAAAATTTTTTTTTTTTTTTTCATAAATGTTGGCGCATGCAACAAAATAAATAGTCTTTTATTTGTTCAATCTGTTTCAACTTTATTTAACTGACAAAAGTACTAAGAAAAGATTTCCGATGTTTGTACTGACAATTTTTTGATGGTTGCGACACACTCCAAAAAAAGTTGGGACGGGACACATTTAAAGTAAAAAGACTATAGAATATCCAAGATAAACTGTTTTAAAACAGTCCTCAAGGTGAACAATTTCATGACAGAATTGTCAAACAATTCAAAAATCACAGTTCAGAGTGCAAGATTCCAAAGAATTTGAGTCTTTCACCATCTACCATACATAATATTGTGAAAAGACCCTCAGTATTTTCAGCACGTGTAGGGCAAGACAGGAAACACTGTTTGAGTAATATTGATACTTAGCATTCTTGAATGCATTCTCTCAAAGCTTCATAGTACACCTGAAGTCTGGATTTTCTCCACCTAAAATAGTGTACAGTCTCATTTAATCATGGTTCAGTATTTCTTTAAGGCGTTTGTGTTTTAATGGGGAAACAGAATCTAAAATATTAAGTCAAGTAGAACTAAAATGAATGTAGTTTTCAATATTGGATAGAGAACTTTTTAATAAATCAACATCACTAATATTTTGTGAGAGAAATTTATAATAGAGGTAAAATTTAAAACCCGGGGCCAATGCACAAGACTGTGAGATGGTTTAAACGGGGAAATCAGAGGAATAAAGAAACATAATGGCTTGTGATCAGAAAAGTTAAGTTTACAGAAAGTTGTATCAGATTCAGATATCCCATATGGTAAAACCAAATCAAATTTATGGCCGTCATAACCTGAGACGGTCTGCTGTGATCTGTGGCTGCATCCGAAATCGCATACTCCCGTACTATACTGTATATTAGGCATCTGAGTCTGATCGCCCCTCCCCCTCTGCTATGTAATTAATTATTTAAAGTGCACTTTTTCTTTTTGGAATCTTCAGTGTAAACACCACTTGCACTAAATACTACAATATGTCATAGAATAGTGCATAAGTACGCGAATTGGGACGCACCTTATGTGTCAAAAGAAGTATGATCTGATCTGAATTCCCAGTTCTCATATAAGAGTAGGCGAAAAGTGAATTACTTCTTCCAGCGAGATTCTGAAGTGTGCATACGATGAACACTTTACTATCCCGTGAGGCCACGGGAGGGTTTGTGAATGGAAGTGAAGCGACGCAACTGATGCTGGTAGGTCACATGATAATGAAAACATGGAGAATGTATTACTTCTGGATTACATTCTACACACATTCATACTATATTGAGTAACAACTTTTTAAGCAAAACTTGTATTTTGTATTGCCCCTTTGTATTGCCCCTCGTTCACAAAGCAGTCTGGAGTGAAATGATTTGCACAGACATAAACAAATTTAGGTATATTTTGGGGCGTATTACCTTCAAAAATAAAACAAATCTCCTATGTTCGCTCTACATCCAACAACAGAACACCATTCACACACTGCCAACACACATTTATTAAAAATGTGTAAAAAATTACAATTTTGCATAATAAGTGCCGTTTAAGCTTCTTTTACAGCTGTAATTTATTTTTGCAATTAATTATATCTTTAATTTTTGCACTACTTTATTTTTATTTTGCAATTATTTATTTTTGTTTGCAAAACTTCTTTTTTTCTCTCAACACTTTTTTCTTTTGCAAAACTTTGTTTTCTTTTGCAATACTTTATTTATGTATTTATTTATTTTTGTAAATATATCTTGATAAGATGACAGCACCTCTATCAGTGCCAGGGAATGGTTTATGGAAATGGGAATGTAAACTTCCCAGTGTCCTGCATTATTTAGATGCAACCTGTAGTCCTGAAGACCTTGATTGGCAAGTTCAGGCCTCCAAGAAAAGAGTCTGCCTCCGAAAGCAATATTATATTACATTTCAACAAAAAGTATATGCCTCCAAGAGTATTAAATATATAATTAGGAAATATGTTTCTTCATAAAATCTATCACCCATTTAATTTTGAAAGTGTCATTAAATGTACTATAATCTAAGACCTCAAGTCCAGCTTGCTCTTTGGTGTTACAAATTACTTCCTTTTTTTAATAATGTGGCTTTTCTCTCCATATAAAGTCATAAAGTATCCTTAATCACCTTAGGAGGCACATCTAATTATATTAATCACATCTAATTATGTATATACATATCTAGATATACCTTCCGCCTTTGACAAAATTATCCTCCCAATTATTGATATATCCCCCATTAACCTCATTACATTTCTTTTTTGTGTTCTCAATTAGCTAAAATGAACTTCCCCATCTTGAAACTCCTCTAACAAGACGCAGTGACAGATCATGTGGGCTCCACAGACTTGTCACATTAACTAGTGCAACATTTCACTATCTATTTATGATGAAAAATGGCTACAATCATAAAATGTTTTGTTTATCAAAGTTTATGAGAGGAAAAAAAGATGCTTGAGAGATTTATTTGGTTGACAGAAGTTGAATCTGAATCTTTAAAAAAGCATCGTAAGCACACTAGTTTTCTGAAGTTTACATTGTGTACCTAGTCTTACAATCAGACAAATGCTGTGATTCAATAAAACAAGACAATAAAGGCTCAATAACAGAAAGTAACATGCAGTAACTACAGGTTAACTAAACACATAAGAAAAAAATGTTAAAATTAGCACAACATTAAAGAAAGCAACTGTTTGATGCTATTGTACAGTTCAGATCACTTATTTTTCCAGACATCTCAAAGTGAACACCAGAGATGTTTATCATATTTTTGGTCCTGAACTGATGCACATCATGTAAAATCAAAGCACCTTGTTCAGGGAATAGCTATGGACTTGGTTGGTTCATTGAATAGAGCACAGTTCAGGTCACTTCTTATTCCAGAGCTTTCCAATGTGTACACAGTGTCACACCAGAGATCTGGCTCATCCGCTCTTGTCTTGACAGCAGTGACATTAAACTTCTCATAAGGAGGAATCAGCACCTCTTCCTCAGCAGGAAACTCAGAATATTTTGTCACATTAGCACCTTCACAAGTGTGGATTTTAAAACAAGTTACAGTTCCAAAACGTTCTGCTTTGGCGCGATTAAGAGAGGATGATGCAAATGAGCCAAAACGAACGTCTTCAAAAACATTACCATTAAAGCCATCATTTGTACCACGAAAAGTATCAAAGCATCTATTTTGTTTTTTCTTCAGAATCTGTATCGCTTCTGTTAACAGAAAGTGAAGTGAATACCATTTGTATGTATTGTCTTTGTAGGTTTGTTTGCCAGTACGAGTGTCACGATTGAATTCACGATATACATTATCATCAGTGTACACATTTATGGCAATTTTATGTGTTCTTTTTAGTTTGCTCAAAATATTCCATCTACTGATATTATTTTCAGCTTTTATCCAAGCCTTTTTAAAAATGTTTGAGTTTTCTTTTTCCTTCTTCAGATATTCTTTCTTTACCAGATCTGCCATGTTCTTTCCACAGCCGTAATACAGGTCATCAACAGAGTCCGGTGCCATATCCAATGGATACACTGTTTCTTCAACAGCAGCTCTGTGATCCTGCAGCAACACGAATCAAAAATGATCACATCTTCAGTATTAATGTCTGTAATATTCATACCAGAACACAAGCTTACCTGTCTTAGAGCAGCTAAAAAGAGAAGAGCTTCAATGATCAGCAGCATCTTGATTTAGTCAATCCCTCAGATCTAGTGAACTAATGAAGAACAGATGCTGAAACACAACTAGAAACTACATCTATAATTCAAAATATAATGGAAAGGAATATGTACATTGATTTGTACAATTAAACTGTTCACTAATTTCTTAATACAAGTTAAAATTCATATACATTCTGACAAGAAGTTTTTGAAATAATAACTGATGGAAGTGTTACATTGACCTTGTTCTTTAACAACAAACTTACCCGAGAATAATCTTGTCTCTTTTTGTCAGACGAGAGGAGAAGATCAGAAAAGTAATTGACTCACAGCCGGACGACAACTACTCTTCAAAGTAAGAGATGAGGAAGATGCCTTTATATGATGCATCAAGGTCATGTAAATAGGTCACATGTTTATTACCTGTGAAGATCTGGTCAATGTGTGGTTTCTCACCAGACCAACTTCCTGTCTGTCTAAGATGAAGACCAATTTTTTCCAACCTGATCTCCTCTGATCGTGTAATAATGGTAAGTGATGGTTAAAGACAAAAAACAAAAACCGTGACACTTTAGTATGGGGAACACATATTCACTATTAACTATGACTTTTCCCTCAATAAACTCCCAATTTACTGCTTCTTAATAGTTAGTAAGGTAGTAGTTGTTGTAGTGGTTAAGTTCAGGTATTGGATAGGATTAAGGGATGTATTAGCCAACTAAAAGTGATAATTGTTCCCCATACTGAAGTGTTACCAAAAAACAGTACTTTTTTTCATTTCAGCTTATTTTCAAGAAGCATTTCCAAAACTTTCTGCTACTTTATGATCAGTTAAAGAGATACAAGTCAGCTCAAACAAACCTGTTTTTTTTTTCTGATTCAAATTTTTAGATTTACGATACACAAACAAATCTTCTCAATTATTTACTATTTAAATTAAATCAATTAATTTCAAATTAATCAAATATGACTTCATGTAATGGGATGAACACTTGAGAACACTTAAGACTCATCATTGCTCAGGTTTCAACAGAACTGTTACTCATTTTGTGAAGCATCATGACGTTGGTAAAACCATCCACAAAACCACAAGCTTCACTCTTCTGCATAGTGAAAACCACAAAAACTCCATCATGACAGAGGCTCTTCAGCATGAATGATTAAAATTAGGATGAAAAAATATTAAGAAAAATGTATAGCCTATAAAAATAATTTTTCAAAGTTCATTGAAAGAAATTAAAACATTTTTGCTTCTTGTAGAATTTAATATAGTGTATTGATAATATATTATCGCTGCAAGCTGCAGTGCACTTGGGTCATTTAGCAGTTAATATAAGCAGGTCGTTAGCTAGATAGAAAGCACTGAAAGTGTTCAGTAATGTGATGCAAAAAGAATGAAGAAATGAATTGGACACATAAAATCACCACTGAATTGGGTCACTTGAATATAACTTTATTTCATTATTTTGAAATCATGTACAAAAAGAAAATTCTTTCAAAGAATTATTGAACTAACCCAAAAAAGATTAAATCATGGAAATCAAAAGCACTTAAAAGCAATGCACACCATCCCAGCAGGCACAAGACTTCAGTGTAATGTCAGGAAGACTTTGGACAGACGGAAAATTTTGGTTGAAAATGAAAATCTAATGCCGATGTTTGTTAGATATCAAGTTCCAATGTTGAACAGACGTCAAAAACTAATATTGATTTGATATCAAAACCTTATGCTGTCTTTACATCAAACTCCATTGTTGGGTAGACATTGCATTATAGTTGAAATAAACAATGTGATCTCTGAAACCCCAACCGTAGCTGTCAATTCCAACTTTAAAGAAAGATTATTATATAGTTAGTATGGATTATGAAAAATTAACAAACTACTACGGTTGGACAAATGTCAAGATCCACTGTCAGCCAGACCCAAAGTATTAATTTTAAGACATCAGCAGAGAAAGTTAACAATCTTTAAAATCTTAGTGATAGAGAAATTCACAAATGCTTGATGGTTTTATTGGATGAGGTGTGCAATGAATTATCAAAATAAACTTTTATTGTAACACTTTTAAAGAACCTGCTTTTTTAAAGTGTCATGCTCTGTGATGGAGGAATTTCAAAAGAATAAACAGTCTTTAACAATAAATCCAAAGGAGAACAGTGAAGAAACACAACCATGTTAACCAAACAATACCAGACAGAGGACAAACTCAAACTGAGGTCTTAAATACACAGATAATCAGAGTAAAAACAGAACAGGTGTGGGGAACTAATAAACAACCGACAAGACTTATGCCGCGTTCCAGGCAAACCGTAACCTGTGTTTTTCCAACCTTCTACCCATGAAAGTGCACTGGAACGGTAGTCAAACCCGTGACTTCCCACCCGTGAACTCGTACTAGATCGATGTACTCCCAGTTCCACGCTCTAACGTCACATAGCCCGCGAAACAACAATGGCAGCCCCTACGGATGCGGTGTTTATGCAAGTGCACGGTAAAATAACTTAAAATAAAAGGTATAACAGCTTCTCTTGCCTTATGCACCGTTTTTCCTCATCCATTTCCCTCAAATTAGCAAGGAGTAAGCACCTTTGGCGATAGAAATAATTGTAAATGGGCATAAGCCCCGTACGGTCCGCCATGCTGGTTTGTTTAAACTCAGGCAGTTTGGCTTGACTGGAACGCTACAAAGTCGTGAGTCGTGGTTTGAAGTCATGATTTAAAGGCTCAAAAACCTGCCTGGAACGCAGCATAAAGCTGTGTCCCAATTCTGGGTTTGCATACTTCGAAGGCCGCATTTGAAGGCCGATTGCATCACCGAGGCGCAACGAAGGCTTTCCTAATTCGAATGGTTCTTCAAATGCGGTCCAACGTCCTTCTTTGAACAAGTAGTGACAACAAGATTTTTATTTTTTTTCCAAAGAAAATGGTGGGTGATAGTTCTTCTGTGGCGACGAGGAATACACTTAAAAATGTAAGTATTGTGTTGTAATTTACTCAAATAGCTAGCGAAACAAGTGTTAAAAAACCAGGGGTCTTTTATTTATTTTATTTTTTTTATGTGAACTTAACCCCTGTGTTACCAATGCAGGACTTCATTAGTTAGGAGATCTGAGGCAAAACTTGTTTTAATATTTTTTGTTTTAGGGAGCAAGGAGCAGACAGCTGAGTTTATTAAAATGAGGGCCGAAAAGGAGTATTTATTTACCAGGGCTGACTCAGTCGACGGCTCATGGCTGCCATGTCATTAAGAAGTTTCCAAAACAATGGAAGAATAAATGAAATGAACTCACATCCTCAAAAATAAAACCATGCATTTTTCATAAAAAGTACATTATTTGCCTCTGAGATGAAGTGTAGTTGAATAAAAATATAAAGTACTTCAAATTGATACTGAAATACAGAGTAAATGTATTTCGTTACATTCCACCACTGGTTATTTGGAAATTGAAACTAACAAAATTTGTCACAATATTAAATTTTATTTTTGCTAACTGCATCCCAGGAGTTGTTCAGTGGGACAGCCTGTTAACGTTTGTACTGGACTTTTTAAAGTTATATTCAACTGCCTAAAAACAAAAAATTCCCCATACTAAACAAAACATCTACAAATGTTTACCTTGGTCCATTTATATACATAAAGAGAAGAACTATATAAAAATTCCATGTTGATAACATGTCAACTTTTGAACCTTTATTGTATTTTTTTCATTTGTATCTGTCACGGTTTGAGTTGTTTTGTTCTGTTTAGTTCATGTTTAGAGTTTTTCTTTGGTCACATGTTCCCCTTTGTTTTCAGTTTCCCGCCACTTGTTTGTTGTCATGGTTCCTGATTTGATTAGTGTTTGAGTTCAGCTGTGTCTTGTTGGTCTCGTTTAGATCTTCTGTTCACTGTGTATTTAAGCCCTGTGTTTGTTCAGTTCCTTTGTCAGTTCTCTGTTATGTATATGTTGCTGTTCTGTTTCCTGTTCCAGTGATTCTGAGTTCGGTTCATTAAAACTTGTAAATTGCTGCAATTAGATCCTACATCTCATCCTTTGCTGCAACAATGTGTGACAGTATCATTACATTACATTATTTGAGTAAATTGACACCCAATAATTCAATTCAATTCACATTTGTATAGCGCTTTTCACGATACATATCATTTCAAAGCAGCTTTACAGAGAATGCATGTCAACATTACAATTTAAAGAATACTTATTTAAAAGTGTAATCTGGCAAAAAAAAAAAATCTGTCGTCACCAGCATGCAATGAATTTTGGGGTAGGAAAGGCCGCAAAGGCTACATCCGTGTTCTTTTCACGGGACGTATTTGTTGACTGCAATTGGAGCCTTAGAATTGGGACAGCTTTCGTCACACCAAGGTGACGCAATCGGTTATACCGTCCACTTTAACAAGTCTCGTTGCAAGTCTTGAAGGACACGGCCTTCAACGGATGCAGCCCTGAATTGGGACACAGCTTAAAGACCTGGGTTTTATATTAGACAGCAACTTGTCTTTTGAAAATCATACAGTATGTTACAAAAACGGCCTTCTTCCACCTCAGAAACATTGGTAAGCTGCGGGACGTTATCTGTTTCTGATGCAGAAAGGATAGTTCATGCATTCATGACCTCTAGATTACTGTAACGCATTACTAGCTGGTTGTCCTGCTTCCTCAATAAACAAGCTATACAGTTAGTCCAGAATACAGCTGCTAGAGTTCTTACTAGGTCAAAATATGATCTCATAACACCAATTTAATCATCTCTACACTGGTTACCTATAAAGTTCTGTATCGATTTATAAAGTATTGCTACTGACCTAAAAGGCCCTAAACAGTTTAGCTCCTGCGTATTTAACCAATCTTCTATCAATTCATCACACTCTTTAAGATCACAAAACTCTGAAAGTACCTGATATCTAAGTCCACTAAAGTAAGGAAGGGCATAAGCTAAACTCTGGAATAGCCTTCCTGATAATGTTCAGGGCTCAGACTCAATATCCCAGTTTAGATCTAGATTAAAGTCTAGATTAAAGATGAATCTCTTTATCCAAGCATTCACATAATGCATCTCATATCCTTGTACTCCAGTTATATCAGATCAAATGCACACAATTATATTTTCTTAATTTTATGAACAGCAGCTACACTAATTTTTCTCCATTTGCTTTTCTGTTTTATCTCAGGATCCCGAAGGTAAATAGAGAGTACATCAGCTTCAGTTTGGATCCAGCCTCTTATGAAGACTTCAGATGCCTCAACACCTGTGAAGATTATAATGCAGACACATGCTTTTTCTGTAAAGCTGCTTTGAAACGATATGTATTGTGAAAAGCGTTATACAAATAAATGTGAATTTAATTGATTGTCCTTGGAAAATGTTACATCTTGCTTCTGAGAAAGGGATGGGCATTAATATATTTCATCTCATTGTGGAATTATCGTACCTTTTGGGTTATTTTCCTTTGGGATTGCATCACAGGGCAGCACTACTTAACATCAAGCTCCCAGACTCAATCGTTTCACCCAGTATATGGCTGATTCAACAAACACAAACAGTCACATTACATTACACTGGACTACTACGTATGATTCAAACACACTCATACTCATTAAAATTTTTTGTAGATAGTATGTTTGTTCTTTGTGTTTGTCTTCCACTTGATGTATAATTCACTTTGAGTTTATGGTATCTGAGCTTTTCTTTTTGTTATACATCAAACAAAGCTTGAAAGGAGGGTTAAGACTACTTTATTTGTGTATCCTCTCCTAGAAGTTAGGCTGAGTGTTACAAAAGTACTCACAAAAATAACTGCGGATACCACTTCCAGTGTGGGCGCAACCACAGAAGTGAGAAACCCATTGATAGGTGATAAGGGTGTCCCACGCATGGAAGGTCTGTATTGGCAGGTGCTCATGAGCGGAGAAGTTGAACTGTTAGTCTTATGGGCCCGAGTTTGTCTAGTGTTTGTTTAAATGTTGAAAAAGTGTGTGATATTGAGTGTTTTAATGTTGGGTGCTGTGTGTGTGATATTAGTTGTCTTAGTGTTGGGTGTTAAGTGTGTTGTATTATCCATTTGCTAAAGTAATAATTGTGCTGGCTGTGTTGTGTTGTGCATGCAATTAAGTGTGTTGAACATGAATATTTTTGTGACTGCTTAACCTAATTAAACTGGCTGTGTCATCGGCAGCAAATCAAACCAAGCTGTATTCAAGTTACCATAACTTTTCAACAAAGTAATCAAAAGAATTTAAATTGCTCCTCAAAGTAGACAACATGCGCTTTTTGGTATTACAGTAATTTCTTGCTTTCCATCGGTAAATGAAGGCAGCTTTCCGGGAGAGCGGGAGGAAAGGATTCAAACAGAGAGATACAGATATTTTAAAGGACAACCCACCAACAAATGGGGGGAAAAGGACAAAAGGCCTAAACCAAAATGGCCAGCTGAGGGAACATTTGATGTGCCTATGTGCAGAGAACTGAATCATTGAAAAAAAAAATTACAAGGTCAAACATAAGGATAAAGAAAGGGAAGCAAGCCCTGAGAAAAGAGCTGGTGAAGATGAGTTTCAGAGAAAGCAGCAGACAAGCAATCAAAGGTTGAAAACCTGCAAACAAAAACTAACATTAATGACAAAAGTAGCCTGCATTACATTTGGCAAATGACAGAACAGAATTTATTTAATTGTATAACGAAGATTAAACTTGTGTCAGTCAATGTAGATTTTGCTTTGTTGTTTGTTTTTCGTGATATGTGGATGTATGGATGAATGGATGCCAGCTGCAGTCTGGCGGCACTGTGTTCAGCGGTCGCAGGGCACACAGGTTGCATCTCTGAGGTTGAACAGGCATTGTTTTGGACATGGATGACATGAGGAAAGTGAGACTGTTGACTACCATCAGATGGTTGTGTGGTGTTGGCTTGGAAAACATGATCAAGAAGCCAATGAGTGCATGAACTCATGATTGTACAGAATACAGAACTTTGCACCAGGTACTGGGGCAGGACTTTGGAGAGTGGCTTCAGTGCTCACTATGGTGTCTTGGAACTTGTGGTAGTGGGTGTCTGTGCTCTCCTGGGAATGTTTGTTTGGGTCTTCGGCACCAGCTGGTTCAGCTCCGCTCGCTCACTTGAGCAAATCAGCAGATGAATTCTTCACCGGCGGTTTTCTTCAGACGCATTTTGCACATGCGTGTACAGTTTTTTGTGTTTGGGACTTGTTCGGCCAAGACAGATTTTTCACTTCAACTTGATGAATTGACTAAGCAGTTGGATATGTTCAGTAAATATAGGTTTTTGGTTTTGGGTGAGGACCTTGGGCTGTGATTGGTGCAATGCGTCTTTTTGCATGGGGATGGTTGTTTTGAGGTCAATTGTGTGGTTGTCAGTTTCCACAGTTTTTCAAAGTTGAATATTTTATAGTGTTGCATAGTTATATATCGTTTAGGTAGGGATTTAGAACTTGAAAAGAAGAGGCTAAATGACACAAAAGGGGCAGGATGTCCGGTTAATTCCATTATACATAATAATAGGCCCACAAGGGGCAGCACTGCAGGTTGAAGGAGGACATTTCATTGAAAAATGGTTTCAAATTCCAAATTCAATTCCACATCACTTTGTAAGTAGGATACCGCTCAAGAGATTTAGGACCAATAATGAAATATATGGAAAAGAATTAAGTGGGAAGCAATAGACAGTTCTCTCATTTTCCAATCGACAGGAAAAATGTTATTCAAAAATAGCCGAGTTACTCAGAAATGTACAGATGTAGGATTTGTGAAATCTGCAAATCCAAGAAAAGACCCATACAAATTTATAAGAAATTAACCTGAAAGAAAATAATAAAATTGCATAAATGTTAGTTGACTGGTCTATAGGGAATTAAATTAATAAGCAGGCCTGCTAACAGGGAATGATACGGAGGATTGCACAAACTGGTGGCCACCAAAAACACTGCAGATCCCCAGGAAATTCAAACAATTGGCGAAAAAAGGAATATAGAAATATCTGATATATAGAGATAAAAAATAAATATAAAGAGACATGCTAGATGTGGGTACTGTGACTTTATTATATTATATTTATTATACACACTTTATTAAGACATCTGAAATTAGTATCCAATTATCCCTGGGAGGCAGCTTGGAATTTTGAACAGACGTAATGAGAACCAGTGCATCAAAAATGTATTAAGCATCTTATATTAACTGGAATATGTCTAAATTACTGATGTATTCTACATAACCATGATAACCATGGGCAAGTCTAAGACATCCCATGCACATGACTTTTTTTTTTTTTTTTTGACCCTCTAGAATGTTTAGTTATGGAGGCGGGATCTTTTACACTGCCCTAGTAAAAATTGTGGGCTGTGATGTTTGGCTGTGACCTCTTCTGGAGTAAATTGACAGGATTCCACAATTAGAGAGAAAAGTGAGAGAGAATTAAGTTGCTTGGTCATTGCGAAACAACAGATAAGAAAAAAGTGTAATGGCGCTCTGCAGATATTAGCAGACAGTGACTGTGTGTTGATGCTGGGTATTTAAGCAGCCCTTGATTGAAGTGCTGATTGGAAACAGTTGCAGGTGATCAGTCCAGGGAGTGTGAGCAGGGCAGAGGAACAGCTGGAGGCCTGGAAGTCCATTGCGAAGCCAGGGTGACACCTGACCAAGGCCGGAAACACAGGGAGTGAAAGGAATTTGGACAGGACTGGGACATCAGCCCAACAGGACCAGCAGAGGATGTAGAAGTTTGAGGGTGGAAACTATGGTGGGAACTGGCTTGGCATGAAAGTCTATTAACAGCTCCCCATTTCAAGCTCAGGAATGAAAATGGCAGCAGGCTCCGAAGCAGATATGGTGGTAGACTCTGGCTCTGTGACAGACATGGCAACAGGCTCTGGCTCCATATTGAGCATGACTGGCATGGGCTCTGGCTCTTGGTCCACGGCAGGAGAGGGGACCCAGAGCCAGAGGACACAGTAGGGAGAAGTTCCGAGCTGATGCGTTATTCAGGGATGAGGGCTGATGACACAAGAAGGATAGGCTGTCTTTATCCACCTCATTGACGGTGTAGGGAGAGCCATGTGCATAATCCACATACTGAGCCAAGGAACAGGTAGTCACTCCCACCAGCATCAATTGGGCCAGATAAAATGAACTAAATGTGCTGTGTTTATCCAATTGATTTGTCCAATGTATCTTCTCTATATACACTACATCACTGGGACCCATTATACAGACATATGGTTTCCCCTAGCATTGCTATGCTGATGACACACAGCTCTACTTTTCATATCAACCAGACAATCCCATGATAGCTGCATGGATCTCAGACTGCCTGGTTGACATCTCGACATGTATGAAAGAACATCACCTGCAACTCAACCTAGCAAATACAGAGCTTCTTGTCTTCCCAGCCACTTCATCAGTACAGCACAATTTCACCATCCAGCTACGTTCAGCAACAATAATCCCATCGGGTTCGGCCAGGAATCTTGGGGTAATATTTGATGACCAGCTGACCTTCAAAGACCACATTGCTACAACAGTACGATCATGCAGGTTTACACTGTAAAACAATCAAGAAGATCAGGCCCTTCCTAACTGAGCATGCAACACAACTTCTCACTCAGGCCCTTGTCATTTCTAGGCTGGACTATTGCATTGCTCTTCTGGCTGGACTTCCAACATGTGCACTGTTCCTTGCTGGTGGAACGATCTTCCCAACTCAATCCGGACAGCCGAATCCCTGACAGTTTTCAGGAAGCAGAAGAAAACTCATTGCTTCTATGAGCACTAAAACTGAAGGGGGGAAAAAAAACGATTTCATCTACTTTAATATATTATTTTGACTATGATCTCTCTATTTCTTAATCCTAAACTTGTACTATCCTGAGCGATGGATGAAACTTTGTATTACTAGCACTTCTTTGTTTTTTTGCCTCTTTAAGATGATCCATTTTTATACATTTTTTTAAAGATGATACAAATTGGGAATTTGGGGAATTCCTGATCAAGGCATATTCACTGTAAAAAAAAAAAAATTGAGATTCTTTTTTTTTTTGTCAACACAAATTTACATTTACATTTATTGATTTAGCAGACACTTTTTTTTACAGTGAATATGCCTTGATCAGGAATTCCCAATGGCCAGTTTGGTAAGGAAGAGGTGGTTATAACAGGAATACAAACATTTTTTCTTAAATTTCTACCCTAGAAGAGAAACAAACTAACAAAAACTCGTAAATCATTGAAAGATTATGATTTATTTTATTTGTGACAATATGTTTACAATATGTCTATACAAAAATTATTTCCAAAACTCAAGATTTATCATAAATTTGATCTGAGATGGAACTGTGTTTTTCTTTCTGAAATCAAGAGCTAAAACATGGAGATATTTACTGGGCAAAAGCAAACAATTTAAAAGGAAAAGCAATATGACATTTGAGTGGCAGCTTACAAAAGACAAGATAAAACATCAGGCTGAACCAACTTACTACTATTAATTAAATTTTTCACCACTTATTTGTACTTTTTATAATTTATGAATTCATATAAATATATATGAATTTACTAATTATAATCACATTAATATAAGGTTTCCCATAGTCCCATATTAAAAGATGTACTACACATGACCATGACAAAAACACAGGTGCCTTCAATTGTACTTCATATGCTCACTTTCAGCATATAAGCATGAAAATCACAAGACAACTCTAGGCTGAAAGATTTCATTACAATTAAAAGCATGCATATATTTGAGCAACATTTTCCCATTATTTTCAGCAGATTTGCTCCGGGAGGTTTAGGTTCAGGTAGACAATTTTAAAATACAGATTCTCAATAAGACTGATCAGAACCTTGACTGGGCTACTGGGTAGTATATGACTGGGTGGGATATTCACCTTTTGATTGAGCCATTCCTCTGTTGCTTTTGCCTTTTGCTTATGATTATTGTCCTGCTCAAAAGTTAATTTTCTCCCAAACCTTTTAGCAGAGTAAGGTTCTCCTGCAGTATTGTTGTGTATTTTACTCCATCCGTTCTTTCTTCTGTTAAGATTTTCAGGTTTATCCATTGGTGCACCTTTACTCCAGTCTCACTCTCAGTTGCTCCTTTTCAACCTTTTTCTTCTTGACCGTTAATAAAGTATTTTCTTTGGGTATGCAGGTGTTTAGTGTGAACATAATCCTGGACATAGTAAATCTGCCATGGCATTAAATTTATATCACCAGGGCTTGTAATTTGATGTTATATTTCAATGTCTAAACATTGAGCAAATGGGTTGCTTTTTTTTTCAGACTGAATGTTTGTTTTTTATTTACAAGTGAATTTAATTTGTAAATTATTTTGTGAGTAAAACATAAGGATAGAGTTTCAAACAAAACAAAAGTTCAATACATAGATAGGCTTAGATGTGCATTTGGGAACATGCAAGTCAAATCCTCATTCAATGCCTTTGGCCTTTAACTCATCTTTTACTCTCTTCAGGTAGTCAGGGTCTGGATAACCAAAACTAGACAGAAAAAAAATTATAGAAACACAAGTTCAAATATACTGTTGTTTTTAGAGAAAACACAAATAAGCATGTAATGTTTGATTACTGTTTTTTTTTATATACATGATAGACAATTGAAAGCAGACTTTAATAAACTCATACCTATGCGGTCCACCATATTTGCTGGTCTTATGATGAATATCATTCCATGTGACCACATTCTCTGCACCCGTAGTTGTTGATTTCCCGACAGTAAAGATCAGTTTCTGTTGAAAAGCTCTCTGCAGCAGTGAGAGCACTTCATTTCCTTCAGGATTGTCAGGCAAGTACGCTTGACGATTTGCCCCAAGAAAAGGCATTCCCGGGTTTGGATGCTTTTTCTAAAAATGATTTTAGATGTATTAACTTTACCATAACCTTAAACAAATAAATGTAAAAATAGAAAAGGATCTATATTACAGATATCAGAGAAACATTTGGTTTATAAATAACTGCTAACTGTGAGAAGTGTAGAAGCTATTTATACTTTATATTGTGTGTTTATGTTTTCATTGTTTTTCTACAGTTTTTGTGCTCCAATCTTGCTCCTGAAGGGTCACTGTCCTCCAGAGTTCAGCTCCAACCCCAATTAAACACTCCTGATTCAGCTAATCAAGGTCCTACTAGGCATAATAGACACTTCCAGGTGATTTGAGGTAAGTTGGAGCTAAACTCTGCAGGACAGTGGCCCTCCAGGAACAGGTTTAGACACCCCTGGTCTAGAGGAATGATTTATTGGAAATGCACAGCCTGTGGACCTTCTGCAAAGTGCTATGCATATTTTGTACATTGTGATTTTTTTTATTATTAATAAAAAGGTCAATCACAATTCCGTATGACTTATTCTTACCGTTTGAACACCACTAGGAATGTTGTAGGTGATTTCAATAGTTCCACAATATCCATATCCAGGGAGATTCGTTCTGCTTCTTGTTACATTCATTGTTCCATACGGTTGGTTTCCCTCCAATATCCCAAACACTTCCTTACACACAGGACAGATGGATCCCAGACTCTCCACTGACATTCTTATACATTCCCGACAGAATTCATGTCCGCATTTCAGTTTTTTCTTGTCGGTAAAGCTGTCGATACAAATAGTACACTTCTCCTCTTCAGCATGAGCGTTTTTACTCTCATGTCTAGAACTGAGTTTTGAATCTTCATTGAATCCAGTATCTCCTTCACTTCGTCTTCTAATATTCACTCCCTCATCTGATCCTCCCACTGCTCCTGATCCATAATCAGGCATCTGATTCCATTTGATTCCTCTTGCGTGAGGAATGTCCCCTGAGTAACCGATTGATTTCTTCATCTTATCATCAAACACACTCAACTTGAGAATCTTCTCAATTTCAGCAATGGCAGGACCGAGGTGCTCTGGCAGTCCAATGAGTCTCCAGGGACTCAATACATCTACAACAACAACACAATGATGGTCCTGCTGAAGTTTCTCTACTGCTGATGCCACAACATCTGCGTCTTTAGGGTTTTTGAGTTCACAGGTGACAGCGGCTGATGCGAGTTTCTGGTAGAGTTGTGTTAAAGCTCTGATGGCATGACTTTCAAGATTAATACGTTGAACTCCATTGGATCGAGCTTGAACTTTAATGGTTACAATTTTCTGCTGTTTTTCTTCATTAAATGTCACTCCATACTTTGTTTCAAGCTGTGATAATTGCTCCTTATAGGAAAGTTTCATCAGATCCCAATAAATCTTGTCCATCTCAAGTTGAGTTGGAAGCTCCTTTATGTCCATGTCCAATGAAGACCTGATTTGTGGAGAAAAGTTGTTGTCTACATCCAATTGACTTGACTTGTCAGTGAATTGGCCTTCCACTCTTGTTCCTTCTACCTCTCTCTTAATTACATCTGTAAAATTCTTCGGTCCAAAGAACAGGCAGTTACTGGCAGACATGGTGAACATCATCTTTGACTCCTCTGATTGGATGTGACGAAGGGCCTCCTTCACAATATCTGAATCCATGTGATTATGATTAATGGCAGCATCAGTAAAACTATCTGTACATCTCCGAACAAGTTCGTGAAAGTCATCAGAGGCTTTAGACACAGAATCAGGCCTTGAGATCTCAGTGGGATTGATTGAGATTAACACTTCTGCAGAAAAAGAGACTCCATGCTGTTTCTCAATTTGCTTCACCTCCTTTCCATAAGTGTGATGCATGTACCAGGACAGAAAGAAGGGTACAGTGAGAACAGCTGGTGTCTCATGTGTAATTCCAGCAGTGTTAGAGGTCTCAGCTTTATTTGGAGCTCTAATAGATGCAGCAACATCCTCAACATTATTTGTATCTTCTGATGCTGCAGTCAGAGGCACAGAGCCGATCATCTAAAAACATATGATGGGATTTGATTTAAGGATTTTGAACCCACAGTGAAATGAAAAAAATTATAATACCAAATTATTGCTACAAGTCATTTTTATCATTATTATTATTATTATTATTACATCTTCTACTACTACAACTACTACTGTACTATGAGTCTGAACAGAAATAGGTCTCAGGTTACGTATGTAACCATAGTTCCCTGAGAACAGGGAACGAGACTCTGCGTTTACCGCTTTGGGGAACGTCACTCGTGAACCGATGTCTGAAAGCTAAGAATCAAACCATTCCAATAGCATTTGGCCGGCGACAGCCATCATAGCACGACCCGGAAGTATATAAGGAGCGCCTAGATAATCAGTCTGTATGAAAGGTATTGCAGATGATGCAATAATCATGTATGCGCATCTTTGACGCATATTGATGCGCTCCAACTCTCCCTGAGCGCACGCGACGACCACGGGCAGTGCTCTGTTGCGCGCAGATTCAATAAAGACGGAGAAGCAAGTGCATAACATGGGACTGCGCTGCTGAGAGAATTCACCGTGTTCTGAGAGTTTTATACTTATATTGTGTGCGTCAATGCTGAATAGTAAGTGTTTCTATCTTCATCTGTTAGTTAATAATTAAGAAGATCATTTTGGTGTGTTATATTTAGATATTAATCGTTAATGTCTGACTGACGCGATGCTAGATTTACTGTGGCAATCCCCTTGTTTATCTTCATTAATATCTGTGTATATTTACATGTTATGCCTCTAATGCTATATTATTTATATGGGGATTATATATTGTTTGATACTTGGAATCTTTTGAGCAGTTATATTCAGTATAATCTGTTGCACGTGTATTATTGCCAGTCACGTTTATGTACACGTGACACCCCCTAGCGGCAGTTTGTATGCTTCCGACTGTGTTAATAGTGTGAATTTCATCTGTTACTGTTAAGTTATCAGAATGGATGTATCTTGATATTTATTTAATAATGCTGTTATTCATAATTGTTATTTGTTTGTTTCAGAACCACACGCATGTATATAAGTATATACATATTGAAAGACTGTATGCCCATGCCTACTGCAACAGTTTATTAAACACCCTCAATTCAGTTAATGGTCTGGTTCCTGTGTTCTGACCGACACCCGGGAGCGATTGCCACACCACATTAGATCCAGCAATAGAACTCAAATACAGTCCTTTTAAGTCTCCCCAACACAGTCAGTACCTTATCATCTTGAGGGACTGTTCAGCAGGCAGCCCGAGGCATGGCATGGCAACACAGAGTCTCGTTCCCTGTTCTCAGGGAACTATGGTTGCATACGTAACCTGAGACGTTCCCTTTCGAAGGGAACTTCAACTCTGCATTTACCGCTTTGGGGAATGATATACCCAGGCCGCCATGCTCGAGGAGAGTGCCTGCCAAAGATGGCTAGACAAATGTCCGCCAGTTTCAAAAGAAATGCCAGTGACAGCATTCCCTACGGGCAACGGCCCAAGCTGAGCCTAAAAGAGGCCTTCCGCAGAAAGCCTACCAAGGCTGCTCCAAGCTTCTGGGACCAGCATTCCGAGGAAAGAGGTCCCTTAATGGGAAAGTGGCCAGGGAACCGAAAGGAGCTAGTCACTAGAGGGGAACGAAGTCGCCCCCATTGCCACCAGGGAGGCCAATCTGGTCTGACGAAGGACAAACTTAGCCTTGGCCAACCCTGTCTGAATACAGAATCTCAATAACGCATTCTTGAGAGAAGAGAGCAGGTAAGAGTGACTGCGAGAAGGGCAGTAAGCAACTCAAACCCACGCGTAGAGATGGGCATCCTGGAGAGCAGAACTCACCTGAGTGCTATAAACCCTTGTATTGAGGGGAGTATAAACCGCTCATTCCTAGGATCTACTCAGCGCCTGATTATTTGCACTAAGGAGACTGTGTGCTAGGGAACCCTGATACAGGAGAGCACAAACCAGCCTGGGGCTGATCTCATCGGGAGACTTCATAGAAGTCTTCAACCAATGATCAGCTTAGGGAGCTAAGCACAATTACACAAACAACCCAAAAAAGGGAGTACGAAGTTCACCAGATAGACCATACTGTAGGCACATAATCATGGAGGCCGGATAGGGGCCTACAACATGACTAAAGTTGTGCATAAAGAACTACATATCACACCAGAATACTCAATCACATGGTGGTATTCCAAGGGCGGCCTACAAGGCCGCACACCTGAAATCTAACTTGCTGGGAGCAAGAACGACCACATGACTTTAGTAACTGTGAGTGCCCACATAACAGTCCATCCAATACAATCCAACGAGCAGTGCACTCGGTAAAATAACCTTTTTACTCTTTAAAGCAAGAGGAGTACAACATATGCCATCACGCGCTAAGGAAGGCCCCGCGGGGCCTATAACCTCAGCCAGACACATGGCATCAGCTCGTGGCAGTGTTATCAAGCTCCAGGCGGGACAAATAACCGAACTGCAGAGGAGGTTAATAAGTCACCTGGGGCCCTGGCCAACCAGCAGCATATTATTTTCCTTTACTCTTCTTAGTAAAGAAATATATTTTTCACATACCATCATGTTCCCAAAGGAGGCCCATGCGGCGCAAGCTAGTGGCCACTAAAGTTCTAGGAGCAAAATAGAACCAAGTTACTAACGAGGTAACTACTTAGCTCAACTAGAACTAAAAGAGAGACAATGCTCAGGGAAGTAAATGCATAAAAACTGAACAACAGAGCGGTTTAACACAAGAACTCACCCTGAGAGGCAAGCCACTCAGAAACCGTACTCAGTAAAAGCACCTTTTACTCTCAAAGTGAGAGGAGTAAACAGCTGAACTCCAGCATGATACACAGGAGGTCTCTAAGGCCTACGACTTGTAAACACGTGGCGTCAGCTAGTGGCAATCACGACCCATCCATGGTGATGAGCCACATAGAAACCAACACAAAACTGTGCCAACATGCAAACTGAAAGGAGGCCCTGGTGGGGCATTCGACTCCACAAGCACATGGCATTAGCCAGTGGTAGATTCATGACCGAACCAGCCAGCAGGCCAAGTACTCAGTAAAACCACCTTAACTCTTAAACAAGAGGAGTACACACACCGCCACAGTACTCTACGAGAGGCCTGACCTAGGGCCTACTCTTACAGAGGTGGGCGTGGCCAATGGCGGTACGAGTCATACAAGACCAACACAAACTGTGCCAACATGTAATCTGAAAAAGGAGGCCTGGCAGGGCCTACTACTTTTAGCAACACGTAGCGCCAGCTAGTGGTCTTAAAAGGGAACCAAGCTCAAAGGGGACCAGCTAAGTCTACACATTCCAGCAGGCAATGTACCATAACTCACATAATTACAGGGTACAATGAAATGCTAACATGGTCTAAGGGAGGCCTACAAGGCCTACAACCTCAAATGGACACGAGCATAAACCTGTGGCAGTGCTAACGTACATGAGCAAAACTCATGACCATACACTAACAGCGCCCGTAAACACAAAATGCAACTAGAAGGAGGATAAAAAACAAAGAACCAACAACTTCTACAGTTTTATGTAATATAGCTGCTGTGGCAATGATCAGATAGTGGGAGCTAACAGAGATCAAACTAAAAGTACGACTCTCTACACTCAACCTGAGTGTGCAATCCAACAGGTGATGCACTCAGTGAAACACATAAACCCTAGCCGGGGAGTACAAAAAACACCACGTCCTTAAATAGAGGCTAACAACAGCCTACTATTATGAGAACAGGTGCTAACCTGTGACAGCACTAGAGTAAAGAACTCTAGAGTTCCCAGAACTAGGAACTATTCAACCTAACAAGGAATAGTAATACAAAGGGTGGTTTATAACAATAAACACCTAAACCTGGGCCGCTAAGCTGTGGGCCTACGGGGCCACACGCATAGCAACGCCTGGGCTTCACCTCTAAATCTCCATAGATAATAGGAAATAAAGCGAAGCTCAACAAGCAAACAATGTCAGGCGGCCAGTTAAGGCTGACCTAAACATAGATACTAACTGAAGTGACGAGTGCTAACTCAAACTACTCTAGCAAACAGCAGATGGGAAGCTACTCTATATAACAGGTGGCTAAGAGGCGGCCATTTTGTGGCCAGCACAATATATCGTTCTAGCCAACCTATCAAACTTCAGTTTGCCCAAGAACCCCTCTTACTTTTTCTGATTACAAATACAGGAACACAAGGTCAACATATTTAGAAATATAAATATAGACCCAGCTCACTTTCCTGTGGCTCGAAGACCAAAGACTCCTTCCATTTTCTTTAACAAGGAGGGATGGAATCTAGGGTTCTTTAAAGCCTAAAAGAGCCTCTTCCACTATCAAGCCAGAAGGCGGGCCCCTAGAAAAATATTATCAAAGGCCCAGCCATCAGCCTGACTGTTAAAGAAGCACCTGAGTATGTAAAATGAAACCAAAACCCAGGAGGCGGAGGAAGAAGGGGCGAGGGCAGATGTAAAGTCGCCCTCGCAACGAGAGGGAATCGATTACGGATGCTACTGGCGGATGTGATCGATCACCTCCTTCAAAACCTGCTTCTTCCTCCTCCCATCTGTCTGGGCTCAGATACAAATCTGAACGGCTAGGGGTTTTTCCATGCCCTCCCGATCTCAGACATGGAGATCAGGAAGGAATGGAAAAGGTTATGGGAGCTGCAGAGCTTATGGACAGAAAGGAACCGCTCGTCGAGCCGTACGTGTGCGGCCCCTTTCTTAACGCGCCCTCGCGGCAGCCGCAGCGTGCCAGAAGCGCGTCCCACAAACACCAGCAGCTCTGCATACACAGCAGCCAGATGAGCGCGTGCTGCCGGATGCGATGACATCAAACACGGACGTCATCGTCATCCAACCACTCATCCTCGTCAGTCCCGGGGGAGCTGAGAGAGAATACAACTCTCTCAAACTACCCAACGAGCTCACCTGCGAGCCTCATGATTGCAGCCGCCGTTTTGCCTCAGCACAAACGGGGCCAGAATCACCAGGCGCAGATGCGGACACCTCTTCCCTCGAGAAGAGTGCCAAACGAGAACGGAGCGTCCCGATAGGAAGATGCTCACAGTAAATAACAGAAAAACACACAGACAGCGCCCTCAAGCACTGTCTATGCGTGCTCCTCTCCCAGACAGAAAACACCCAGAAATGTGTATATCTGGCACACGGATGAACACACTCTCTTGAAACGTTTGTAAGGCATAATATAGATTCCCTTACTGGAGTCGATACAATCGCGATCAGACAGAACAGTCCTGAAAGACGAAAGATGCTGACTGATTCTCTAGGCGCTCCTTATATACTTCCGGGTCACGCTATGATGACATCATAGGCTGTCGTCGGCCAAATGCTATTGGAGTGGTTTGATTCTTAGCTTTCGGACCTCGGTTCACGAGTGACGTAAACGCAGAGTTGAAGTTCCCTTCGAAAGGGAACTGTAGTTTAACAGTTAACTAGTATAATGTGTATTGCAGGGTTCATCTTGCACTGGAGGGCAATGCCCCGCAGAGTTTAGCTCCAACCCTGATCAAACACACCTGAGCAAGCTCATCAAGGTCTTTGGGATCACAAGAAAATCACAGGTAGGTGTGTTTGATCAGGGTTTGAGCTAAACTCTGCAGAGCATTGGCCCTCCAGGGCAAGATTTGAGGATCCCTGGGGCCTCATTTATAAAGCGTGCATACGCACAGATTCGAGTGTGTATGCTTAAATCTATGCCAATGCTCATTTTTATAAAAACGGTCTTTGAAGTGGAAATACTTAGCGCCATATCACGATCTGAACAGACGGAAGCAGTTTTCCTTGTCAGATTACTGCAGGTTTTTGGAAATCTAAGCTATTCTTGCAGCTTGCCATTCTAAATGAAAGGGTTTGGATGATGACTGGTGATCTTTTAATGACATTAACTAGGTATCGTTTACAACGCGGAGAACTGAAACCATTCAGCTTGGTGCAAGTTCAAGATCATTTGCAATTTATAGATTTTACATCTGAAAGAGGCGTATTCTCGCTTTCTGTGTGTATGTTCATTCTATGAATCACATGTACGCACATCTGAGAAATGATCATAAGATCAAATTTAGAATGGTTTCTGCACAACATTTTATTAATGAGGCCCCTGGTGTATTGTAGTAGGTCAGGCAGTTTTCTCTGGTTATACATATGCTTTCTTCTCTCAGCAATCAAAACCTCCAAAAACAGATGAATAACTGATTAGATGATTGTACACAAAGTAAACACGATACCTTTGTTGACGGAGCTCTGTTCTCCTTTATCATGGACTTTTGTGGAACAGTCAAAGAACGTGCTTCATAAGGACAAATCTGTGCAGCCACTTCCTTAAATGTACCTTCCTTATCTTTAAACTTCAAAGATATAGGTGTGTCCTTTTTAAACCCTTCTAGAGCTGCAGAAAAAGTGAGTACATTTTAATGCAAAGCTCTAAAACAATATGAAATAATACTAATAATTCACTGAAGTTAAAATGCAATTGCCAGTGTCAGGAAATGTTACTGTAACTTATAGACCAGTAGTTCACGGAGTCAAAAAGGTTGGGAACCACTGATATAACCACTGTTATCTGGGATGAAGCCAAGTGCAGTTTATTTAAAAAAAAAAAAAATCATCAAATCAGTCACCAGATGTACCTCAACAGGAAAGAAAACTATTTGTTTGCCGTGACTTCACTGGAATTGATAGTGAACAAGAGAAAAGCAATAAAGAAGTGTAGAGTTTCTCTCTCTCTCTCTCTCTCTCTCTCTCTTTTCGCGTTTGCGCATGCGTGGGCGTCTGTGGAGTGAGTGTGGAGAGTGAATCAGAGCGTGGATGAAGTTTTTTCTTCAACTACTTATGGTCTGTTTTTCTATTCTTTTTTCTTATGTGTGTATTGTTGCTATATCTTGTGGTGTTGGTACTTGAGTGATAGTAAGAAGGGGGGTGGGGTTCGGGAGTGTTCGTCAGTTTTTAACTGATGGCCATGGCTAGTTCAGGAGGAGCGGGGTTTGAACAGCTAACTCGGCGACATGGAATTAAAGTGCCGGTTGGTGCTGAGATCTCAGTGGAAGAGGTTAGTTTTGCGATTGGGAATATTGTTGGATGTGATAGTATAAGGTCGGCATCTAGGATGAACGGTGCTGCTGTCTTGTTTTTAGACAAGATTGAAAAAGTGAATGAGGTGGTTGAAAAAGGAATAACCTTGAATGATAGTTTTGTGAAAGTGTTCCCTCTTGTTAACCCAGCGAAGAAAGTATTGTTGTCAAATGTGCCTCCTTTCGTTAAGGATGAAACTATAGAAAGGGAACTTTCAAGACATGGTCATATAGTTTCAACCATAAAAAGGATACCTTTAGGTTGCAAATCGCCATTGTTGAAGCATGTCGTTTCATTCAGGCGACAAGTATATATGGTTCTGAAGAGTCAGGTAGAGGATTTGAAAATTGTTCTGAAGTTTAAGATCGATAGTTTTGACTACGAGATTTTTGCGCCAACTGAAAGCTTAAAGTGTTTTGGATGCGGCAAGGAAGGACATTTGATGCGTTCATGTCCAGAAAAAGAAACTCAGAATGATAGTAGGCCTATTGGTGAAAGGGTTGTAGAGGTAGGAAATAGCAAAAAGAACAACACGGAGCAATTAGATGATGGTGGTACGAATGGAAAGGAGAGTGAGAAAGAAACAATGATGGAAATGGAGGAAGTAAGTGAAAGTATAGAGGAAAACACGAAGGAAACACAGGAAAGTGAAGAAATGGATCTAAATGAGCTAGAAGAAGAACAGCTTAGAGATGATGAAACGATTTTTAAAGTTCCAACAACTAAAAGAAAAACAAATCAATGTGAGGTTGTGCCCAAATCAAAGAAAAAAATGCAGAACAGTGACGCTGCTAAGGAGGTTGGGGCTTGTGGAGAGTCTTGCAGCGCTGATGAAGTTTCAGGTTCGGATAGTGAGAAAGAATCTTTTGATGCTTTCAATAATGTGAAGAAAGACTTTAGTGGCTATAGTTTAGAGAAAATGAGAAGCTTCTTACAGTCCACTAAAGGGAAGCGGAATGTTGAAGTTACTGATTACTTTCCTGATCGGATGTTGTTTATTGAGTCAGCCAGAGTTTTGATGAGAGAAAGAGGGGATAACTGTTTGTCTAATCCAGATGTGTATCGGCTGAAAAAAATAGTACAAAGATTGACTTCTCAACTAAGGCAAAACGAAAGTGATCAAATATTTATTTATAATCAGTATACCTATATTTATTTATGGTTTCAAGGAGTTTAAAGCAAATAAAAAAAAGGGGCGTTTGTGGAATTTTATTATAGGAAAAGCAAAAATGTCTATTTATTTAAGTAGAAAACAGAAAGTTGAGTGTGGAACTGAATGTAATGTAGTGAATTAGATAGTAAACAAGAATTAGACATGATTTTGCCTTTTATTTATGTATGGAAAACCAATTGGATTTTGAAGTGATTTGGACTTGTGGAGAAGTACTCTGTAATATTGAAAACGATTCTTTAATATTTGGTAAAAGTATAAGATGAAATAGAATGTAATTTTTGGATATGTGAAATGTGTATAATTAATGTAAATAAAGTTTTGTAAAAATAAAAAAATCTCTCTCTCTCTCTCTCTCTCTCTGTGTGTGTGTGTGTGTGGTACTGCTGTCCCTTTATATCACTAATGACCAACCAGGGTAGAATGTGTGTAGTGACGTCAACAATGAGAATGGTTTGGCCTGACTCCCAATCCCAACACTTAGATGTGAAAGGTCTGTGGAAGACGCTTTGGAAATGAATGATTTGGAAATACCTGTGGCTTGAACTGAGGCTTCTTCATTCACAGATACAACTCCAGAAAATCCACAATATAAGCTATTTTAGACTCAAACCAGTCAATCTCAGATACCCACACCATTATAGCTAAGCTTCTACAACACTGTGAGCTCATATATTGAGTTTCACAGGACTCAGACGCAAGTGGAGTGCTGCACTAGTTGAGCTACCAAACGTTCATTACGTCAGAAAAAACATATGGTATTGTTTAGGTGTCGCACACAACAAAACGTTTTGCACTGTCTGGGGTAAAAGTGTTTTAAGGTCTCAAAAAATATTATGCAATGAACAATGTACTGTACTGTGAGCTTACAGATCAGTCTGAATATGTGTGAATTTTGTTGTGTGCAGTTGTGAATTACAGTGTGTAATTGTGAAAATATTACATACTCATTAAAGCAAAATAAAACTGGCTGAATCAGACTATGGATGAAACTGTAACACATCTAAAAAGTAATTAATAATTGTAATGATTGTTAGCAGTAACATGTTACCCCCAACACTGGTATTTTCCCTATTCTATTAAAGGTATAGTTTTTTAATTGTTCAAAAATGTATATTCTCTCGTAATTCACTCACCTTCATGCCATCCCCAAAGTATATGACTTTGTTACTTCAGATAAACACAAACAGAGATTTTTAGGAAAATAATCCATCTCTGTGAGTCCATATAATGCCATTGAATGGCTGCCGCTCAGTAAGATGCTTGAAAAACAATTAAAAAATGTATCGTTAATCCATACAACACCAGAGGATGAATCAATATGGATTATTGTCACGATCTCTGCATGTGGTTTTTCAAGTGTCAACCGAGTAGCAGTCATTCAATGGCATTCAATGTTTATCTGCAGAAAGAAATTCATATACATGGGGGATGGCATGAGGTTGGGTATATTTCAAGAGAATTTTCATATTTGGGTGAACTATCCATTTAA
The DNA here is from genome assembly GCA_003731715.1 of Anabarilius grahami. Lineage (NCBI taxonomy): Eukaryota > Metazoa > Chordata > Actinopteri > Cypriniformes > Xenocyprididae > Anabarilius > Anabarilius grahami. The sequence goes on from RJVU01049641.1 coordinate 905,438, forward strand.
AACAACAAAATATTAAATATATTAGAGTTAATTCAGATACTACTGTAGCATCCACAAGATTTACTATTATCATAAATCATCATATCACCTGTTGATGGAGTTATCTGCACCTCTGCACAGGACTGATCATCCATGAGTTCAAGACTGTGGACAGATGCTTTTTCTTTCAAGATGGACAAACAGCTCTGAAAGGCTTTCTGTAATGTTGCTCTCCATCTGTCTGGAAATGGTTCTCTCCAGTCCACTTTGATTATAAATGTAGCAGTATCCAGAGGTGCTGAAGGTTGTGGCGTTTCAACACTGAATGCATCAGAGTCCTGTTATAGGGAAAAGAATTATGAATGCAGAATCATATGTCAGAATTTCTATGTGAAAAAAAACTTTATTATCCATGTAGTTTATAGATTTTTTTAAAGTAGAAAAGTAGCAATTGAAGACCATAAACTACACCACAGCATTAGTACTAAATGTTTCCATATTTTATACTGTTTATCCCATAATTTTAATTTTTGACAAATGACTACAATAATAAAGAAAAATCTGAGCTCCTATAATGTTATTTTAAAACATGGTGTCACAAACGGGTGGTAGCAATGATCACATGATGTAGGAGAATCCAAGAAACAAAACAGTCTTTAATAAATCCGTCACATACCCTGACCGCTCGGTTGATTAACCCAACCCTTGCTTACTCGAGATATGCTGGTTCCAAAAACACATCTGGGAGTAAGTTCAGCCAACCCAGAGTATGTTCACGGTTAACACACAAGACATTCTCAACAGAGAGAAGAATCGATGATTCACCATGGAAAGATGCTAAGAAAAAGCGTGCCATTCTACTTCCTTCTTCTTCTTCTGTTTAATGCAGATTTACATAACCTTAAAGGAATAGTTCACCCAAAAAAAAAAATTCTGTCATCATTTACTCACCCTCAAGTTGGTCCAAACCTGTATAATTTTCTTATGAATAATGTTCTGTTGAACACAAAGGAATATATTTTGAAGAATGTGGGAAACTGAACAGTTCTGGGGCACCATTGACTTCCATAGTATTTTTTTTTCCTACTATGGAAGTTGATGGTGCCCCAAAGCGGCCTGGTTACAAACTTTCTTCAAAATATCTTCCTTTGTGTTCAACAGAACAAATACATTTTTACAAGTTTGGAGCAACTTGAGGGTGAGTAAATGATTTTTTCAATTTTCATTTTTGGGTGAACTATCCCTTTAAATCATGTTTTCAATCTTTTCATTTAATAAGTAATCTTTATTTCACTGAGAATAAGAATTATATTGTTTGTTTGATGCTAATTATTTATTAAGATATCACAATGTATTTTATTATAGAAATTTAGCATAGAAACATCCTGTCATAAATAGGAAAAAAGCAGATCCATATAGTTATATACACATTTCATATTTTATATATATATGTGTGTAACTATATAACAAATTTGGTTACATTAATATAACTATATTAATCATATAATTCACACCTGAATATCTATCAGGTTATGTTCAGAGAGTAAGTTGCTATGGTTACTTGAAAGTTACCTCCGTTTTTAGCTTACTTACTCTTAAACATTCCCAGGTATGTCACATAACCTGCTTTCTGGAGTACCCAGCTGAAGACTTAGTGTACATTTAGATGACAACGATGTACTAAAAACAGGTTTTTCTTTGTACAGATGTTATTAAAAAGATCCGTTTACACAGATCCTCGAAAATGACTAAAAGCGCTGTATTATGCATGCCAGGCCAGTAGTTGGCAATGTGACTTTGTAATGAAAGACTAAGTGCTTGCGCACATACGCATTCTTCTACAGAGCACTCGCACCAAACGAGCATGCCTATAGACTGAATATGTAATACGCATGTGCATGCCGTCACTGCGTTTTTGTAGTTTACACAGAGATGATAATGGTATTGTTTTCAAAAACGTGCACTTTGAAACCCGTTTTTTTTAAATTTGCATTTTCAGGCCCCCAAAATCCCATTGTCATGTAAAAGAATGGCCAAAACACATAAAAAGTTTTCCATTTTTAGTTGTTGTGTAAACGGCCCCTTAAATACATAAGGGAGGCTAATCAACAGAAACTGAAACAGGTGCATAACGATCAGTAACCCAGGAAACTAACTAGTGGCGGGAATATGAGAAAAAGGAAACAGGTACAGGAAATTAAAGCTTTTAGCATAGGTTCTACCAGGAAGACTTTAATGCCACATCATTCATTCATAATACTAAGGGAGTATTATCATAAGAGGGTATTCAAGACAGTATCATGTAAAAGTGACATAAAATTATACCATCTTGAAACCCTATTTAAAACAATTTTAATTACACATTTTAAATGAAAAAAACGTTATTTATAGTTAAAGTTTATATATTTCAAAGCTACAGAGCCCCGCACATGACATGCAGGGGAAAAAGTAAATCCTGCTCACAATTTACTCATTCATTCTCTTGATATACTAAATTGTGCACATGCTTTATAAATCGAGGGACTGACTTAGTAAAGCGTTCCACATTGCAAGGGTTCTGCCAGTAGTGGGCACTCGTGCAATGTAAGCAATGATGCACATCTGAGTCAACGAGACTGAGGGAAGTTAGCGAGGGAAAGTCATAAAAGGTTGGACTTTGGCTACCTTCATGTGCAAGAGCACAGAATGCACTTTTTGCACGACCTGTCGTTTTATTCTTAACTATAATGAGGCGATCTAAACATTATGCAGCGCTCACTCTCGTGTAAAATTTTTTAATTCATACAGAGGGCGCTCTCTTGCAGAATGTCCAAAACGGTTTCGTAGAAGTAATTCAGCTATTCGCTGTAGCGGCAGCTGAATAAAATGCAGAAACGTATTGACTGATGAAACGTGAAGACAAACACACAATTGCAACAAGATAAGGTTTATGTGTGTTTTTCAAGCCATCTTAAGGTATTTATTTACAATAAAGTATGTTGATAATTCAATGCTAACTGACAACCTTCTTAATGTTTTTGAAAGAAGTCTCTTAGGCTCACCAAGGCTGGATTTATTTAATCAAAAAATACAGTTAAAACAGAAATATTGTGAAATATTATTACAATTTAAAACACTGTTTTCTATGTGAATATATAGTAAACTGTAATTTATATCCTGTGATTAAAGCTGAATTTTCAGCATCATTACTCCAGTCTTCAGTGTCACATGATCCTTCAGAAATCATTCTAATATGCTGATTTGCTTGTGGAAACCACAATACATTTTTTTCCTGGTTTCTCTGATGAATAGAAATTTCAATCAACAGCATTTATTTGCATTTATTGTCACTGTCACTTTGATAAATTTAATGCATCAATAATGAATAAAAGTATTAATATCTCTTTTTTTTTTATCTTACCACAAATGTTTGAATGGGATCATGGTTTCCACAAAAATCTGCAGCAGCATAACTGTTTTCAACATTTATAATAATTAGAAATGTTTCTTGAGCATCAAATCAGCATATTAGAATGATTTCTGAAGGATCATGTGACACTGTAGACTGGAGTAATGATGCTGAAAATTCAGCTTTGATCACAGGAATAAATTACATTTGACTATATATTCACATAGAAAACAGCTATTTTAAATTGTAATACTATTTCACAGTTTTACTGCATTTTCTATTAAATAAATCCAGCCTTGGTGAGCAGAAGAATATGTGAGCAGAAGAGACATAGGCCTATTTCAATTGTACAATTGTAATGTTTCCAAACTTTTGATAGGTACTGTATTTTCTGCCTTATTCTGTGATCTTTTTTTTTTTTTACATTGTATAAAATCCATGAAGACTTAACGCACAAGTGTTTGTAGTACATAAACCAATCATAAAAGTGTCATAAAAATATAGGGTAAAATATTAGATATTGGTTATTGTTCAGCAGTGTATTTGATTTCTTCTTAAAAGCAAACTGATTTCAAATTAAAAGCAAGAGATGAGATTTTAAAAAAATCTATCAATTAGACAAAGGTCAGATGAAAACTGGTATTACACCCGACATTTCTGCCCCCCTCACTTGTGAAATGATGGCTACGCCCCGTTCACGTGCTATCAGAATTATTGTAAATCGGAAGCTGAGGGATATTAAAAACTGAAAGTTGAGGTCATCCGTTTACTCTGAGCAAACGTACCCAGGTATGTCACATAACCTGCTTTCTGGAATACCCCCCAGGTATTGCTAGTGCTACTGTATGAGCTACAGAAAACTGGAGAGAGATAAGCTTGTGTACTGCAGCATTTTGAGCTAATGTTGACTTTATAAATTACAGTTGTGACATTTCCCGTGGTTAAATTTAAACCTTCAGTTTACCACTGCATTCATTGGCAGAAAACAGCATAAACAAAATATCTGATATCTGGGGTGATAAACTCGATATTTCAGAATGTGATACTCACCTGATCATCAGGACCCCGTATTTTCTGATCATAACTGCTTGAATAATCTGAGATCTGATGAAACAAGAAGAATATTCCATATTTAATATCAATACAATCAATAGTCTTTTGGGATTTTTTTCACTCACATCAGTAATTTGCAACTGTGTTCAACACTGAAAGCAAAATACAGTATATCAATATTCAGTATTGACTTATCTATATTGAGAAGTGAACTGTTCCAGTGACTGAAGAACAATTACTTTGTAAACAAAACTAAATTATATGTATTATTTATTTAATCAATCACGTAAACACGGAAACATGCACTGTTTACTACGTCATCTGCGTAGAAGACTGACATGGGAGAGAAGAAACTGTTGAATAAAGTCATTATTTTTGTTTTGTTTTTGCGCACAAAAAGTATTCTCGTCTCTTCATAACATTAAGGTTGAACCACTGCAGTCACATGACTGTTTTAACAATGTCTTTAGTACCTTTCTGGACCTTGAAAGTGTTGATTATATTGCTGTCTATGGACGAGTCATATAGCTCTCGGATTTCATCAAAGATATCTTAATTTGTGTTCTGAAGATGAACGAAGGTCTTACGGGTGTGGAACGACATGAGGGTGAGTAATTAATGACAGAAATTTCATTTTTGGGTGAACTAACCCTGTAAATACTGAGGGAGGGAATGTCCTTCTGAGTTAAAATCTGAACTCTAAACTGGTGTGAATTAAATAATACTAGAAAAACACCAGTATAAAGACTGGGAGCAAAACAACAACAATAAAAATAATAATAATAATAATTTAATATTATTCAAAAACAATTATGTTTTATTTTATCAGTTAAAGTGGTTGTATTGATGTATCTTTGCAAATTGTAAAAGCTTGTAAAATAATAACATAATAAACAGGTGGCTATGTGTATTCTAATAACGCAATTCATTATATTTGGTACAGTATGCTTCAGCATCCATCTATCCATCCTTCCATCCATTCTCCAAACCAAATTCTCTCCCCCTACACTAACTCTACCCCTAAACCTACCCATCACAGAAAACTTTCTACATTTTTGCATTTTCAAAAAAACATAATTTAGCATGTTTATTAATCCATTTCCCCCATGAGGACTGCCGGCTGGTCCCCATAATGTAGGTGATCTCAGGATTTACTATCCTTGTGGGGACCGTTTGGACCCCACACTGTACTATAAACCTGTACATATATACACACACAGACAGACAGTCTCACACTATACGGTTTAGTGCCACCAGTTCACCTGTTCTACTTGTCTTTGGATTATAGGGGGAACAGGATGATCCCGAATGAAACACATGGAGAACATGTAAACTCCACACAGAAAGTGACATAAATATAAAATTGATATTCTGGTAGGATTATGATCCTCAGTAAATCTATAGCTCAAGCTCTACTCTTTAGTCAGCACCTTGTCAGGCAGTGAGTGTTGTCGTTCCTTTGAGAAGCGTCCCCGCATTGTGTCATCATGAGTTGATCTAGAGACTTGATCTGTAGCGCCTCCTGTATGTGAGTCCTAACATTCAGAAAAAACACAATTTTTATTAAACTCCTTTCAAAATATAACTTTAATTGTACATTTAAATGAAAAACACAACTTGTATATTTCAAAGAAATGTGTCCAGACAAAAAGTTTATGTCCAGTTCCTATTTCTCAAGGAATGCCTTGGAATCAACAAGTGTTTTATTTGTGTTTTGTTTCAAAGAATCTGTTTTCTATTAATTAACCAATTAATTAATTTCTTATTTCTTATTATTATTCTAGGCCAAATCACTCAAAATGCTTTCAGTGGCCCATGACACCAAACAAAGAGTTTAACTGTCATGTCTGAGCAGGGAAGAGCACAAAATGAGGATCACTGGGGATAAAAGATGAGGATCACAAAGAAGAACCAAACTAGAAATAGGTGAACTAATACTTAGAAACCGTGGATAATCTCCTGTCATGACATTTCAAATCATCATCATCAGCTTTTAAAGGGTTAATGAAATGAAATTGAAAATAAAATTTCTGTCATTAATTACTCACCCTCATGTCCCGTAAGACCTTCATTCATCTACAGAACACAAATTAAGATATTTTTGATGAAATCAGAGGTTTATGACTCGTCCATAGACAGCAATATAATCAACACTTTCAATGTCCAGAAAGGTACTAAAGACATCGTTAAAACAGTCATGTGACTGCAGTGGATCAACCTTAATGTTATGAAGAGACGAGAATACTTTTTGTGCACAAAAACAAACAAAAATAAGGACTTTATTCAACAATCTCTTCTCTTCTGTGTCATTCTCATTCGTTGTTTATGTCCAGCGCCTCCAGGCTCTACGTCAGAATGCCGACTCATTATTGGCCGGCTCCTGCGTCAGCGTCACACGCATGCGTCGTGCTGATCACGTGACCAGCTTTGGCCAATACTGAGCCGGCGTTCGGACATAAACATGGAAGCCTTCACTGTGTTACTGCGTCACCTGCGTAAGATAATGACAGAGAAGAGAAGAGATTGTTGAATAAAGTCTTTATTTTTGTTTTGTTTTTTGAGCACAAAAAGTATTCTCGTCTCTTCATCACATTAAGGTTGAACCACTGCAGTCACATGACTGTTTTAATGATGTCTTTAGTACCTTTCTGGACCTTGACAGTGGTTGTTAAATTGCTGTCTATTGAGGAGTCAGAGAGCTCTCAGATTTCATCAGAAATATCTTAATTTGTGTTCCGAAGATAAACTAAGGTTTTACGGGTTTGGAACAACATGAGGGTGAGTATTTCATTTTGGGGTGAACTAACCCTTTAAAATCCGGAGGGAGGGAATGTCCTGTTGAGTTATAATCTGAACTCTAAACTCTAGACACTACGGGCAGTTTAGTGTCACCAGTTCACCTGTTCTGCTTGTCATTGGATTATGGGGGGAACCAGAGCACTCGCATGACACACATGGAGAACATGCAAACTCCACACAGAAAGTGACATAAATATAAAATTATGATCCTCAGTAAATCTATAGCTCAAGCTCTACTCTTTAGTCAGCACCTTGTCAGGCAGTGAGTGTTGCCGTTGCACTGAGGAGTGTCGGCGCATTGTGTCATCCTGAGTTGATCTAGAGACTTGATCTGTAGCGCCTCCTGTATGTGAGGTCTAATATTCAGAAAAAACATCTTGAAACACATTATTTTAATTATACAATTTAAATGAAAAACACAATTTGTATATTTCAAAGAAATGTGTGGGGACAAGAAGTTTATGTCCAGTTCCAATTGCTCAAGCAATACCTTGATTGACTGGTTAATTAATTTGACACAATCAATAATAGATACAGTCAGGAGTGTGTCTCAAACTGCAGGCGTCAAGCTAAACTGGGTTACCACAATTACCAGTTATTAGGGCCAAAATGAAGAGACTTTAAGTAGATGAGTATGTTTTGAGATGTTATGTTTTAAATGTGTGTTTAAAGGTTGTTGTGTGTTTTGCACTTCAAATAAAGCAATTTTTTTTTCCAACAATCAATTGAAAAACAAAATCTAAAAAAAGAATGTAGAATAAAGTATAAACTCCACATTTTAGTAAAATATGGATTGTATATTTCTGTATGTGTCTGGTACTCACTTGACCAGTATAAACCTGCTTTTGCTCATCATCTCTGTTTGATGAAAGTGTGAACTGTTGAATTAAGAATGTTCAATACAGTCAATAATTTCTTGCTATGAGTACAAGCAAATCAGAAAAAAAGATGAGAAACCTGCAGAATTACACAGATAATGTGCATATGTATTGTAAAATAAATAAAATTCAGTCTTTTGGAATGGTTTTCACTCTCACTAGTAATTGACAACTGTGAATGACACTGAAGCTAGTGATGGGTGCTTTCGAAACGCTGCTTCGTGGAGCTTCGAAACCTTTGTGAATCTTGTTTCAAATCAGTGATTCGGAGCATGTATCAAACTGCCAAAGTCACATGATTTCAGTAAGCAGGCTTCTATAAGTCATAAAAAGTTCTGAAATTTCAATGGTTCATATTAGGGGGCGATCTCAGTGAACCCATGAACTAGTCTATATGTTTTTTAACTGATCTCGGATCAGTTTTATACATTTGTAGACGTTTGCAATGACACATTTGTATAATAAAAAGGGAAGAGCTGTAGTTAATAGTCTCTTAGTTGTCTGAGTAGCCAAGCCCTCCTTAAAACGGAAAAACAAGCCCTACAAATGAATAAAGAACACTTATTATACAGACACTTCATATTTAATGGTATAAGATGATTTGTAGATTCCATTTAATAGACTAAACTTTAAAGAATACATTTGCAATTGCTTTGAAAAAGGTGCTTTAATGCATGTTTGGATTGAGTTTTCATTGCATTTACATTTTTGACCAGCAGGTGCCACCAGAAAGTAGTGTTTTTCAATTGATGGTTCAGTTGATTTTGAGTTTTGAAAAGCTTTGTTTCTCAATTCACTAACATAAGCCAATTCATGTTGGTTTCCATGGACTTTCCAGTTTGCTTTCCTTGTTTCCTGCGTTTTTGTTCCTGTTGCCTTGTTTCCTTATGTTTCCCGCTACTCATTTGCTACCATCGTAACTGATTATGTTCACCTGCCCTTCCTCGTTATCTCCTATGTATTTATTGTTTCTGGTAGTTGTCCATTATTGTCTTTGCTGTTGCGTAGCTGTGTTACAGTCTCACCAGTGTATGTTTGGATTACCTGCAGTGTTGACAACTTTGCAACGTTTTTATTTTTTCCAAAAAAGTGACTAGCAACAAATCACAATAGTAAACTTGTAATAATGTTTTATAATTCGAGTGGTACTGGTGGGTTTTCACAGGAAATTCGAGCATGCCGCCACGTCTGTTTATTTAATCACCATTGGCAGCTCAATTTATTGCGAAGCTTTTTTTTTCCTCAGTTGGTCAGAACAAAAATGGGCAGATTTGTTATTTACTTGTTCAGATGACATTTTGCGGTAATAATTCTTATTTTGGTTATACTTCCAAGACAACAATTTCTGATACCAAAGTATACTTCCAAAGTGACTGACACACATTCTCCTCAAAACATTAGATTCATAGATTGCTGAGGAGTCGTGCCGATGCACAACCCACATAAAGATGATGATTCCACAAATAACTGCAATTTACCCTTCGCCAGGAGTTTGATTGACAGGCGATCTAACCAATCCTAACGCCGAATCCGCCGATTTGTCCGACAAAGCAGTCCAGAGTTAGAAGATTAACCTCAGTGGACTTGAACTTGAAAAATGGTGTGTACTGACGTCTTTCCACATTTGAAACAACATTTCTTGTTTCAAACAAGGAATTTCATGTTCATTCATGTTTATTTGACACTATAAATTAACTAGTAGGAAGAGATGATCGGTTCACGAGCCACTTGAGCTGAGGCGCTACAACGATCTGTCACGACACATTAAAGAGCCACAAAACGTTTTTTATTGTTCGAATTTCTTAAAATATTACACAGTTTGAAAGCTGGGACTTTGTTTAATATCATAAGTAAACTGCTCTGTCGACGTGTTGTCAGTGTCCTCTTTTCTTCACGGTGTATTTTTCACTCTGTGTGGCGTGACAGCGCCATGGCTTGTCGGACAAAGCAACAGTAACTAAGGGGGGCGGGTCTTTGTGAAGGGTCAATTGCAGGTTTAAACTTAGATGGCGACAAAGAGGCAAAACTTATGGACTGCAGCTTTAAATAATATATGTGATTAAGTGATGTATTGTAGGACAGACAATTATTGAAAATATTTCTTAATGATTAGAGTCATAAATAACAGAAAGCAAAAGTGGATTCATCAACGAGCTCAACTAAATTCTAGATCTGTCTCTGTGATGCAATTCAATAGTACCTTCATGTCCTGAATGAGCAAATGTACATCAGTATCTACCTTATGATCATGTCCAGTTCTGGGAACGTTTTGTCCATTGATGCTGGTAGGCTGTACAGTAACTGCACTGTCAATGGAAGCCTGAGAGAATGAGAATCTTCTCAGTTTGTGGGATTACAGTAAAGGTCATTTTTCTTTTCAAGAATTTTTTCATGCATATTTCATTTAAAAAAAATTCCCTCTTATACATTTTACATTTACTAAGAAATGAGTTACAAGTAATAAACTGTAAAATTCAGTTGTGTCTTGTACTCACATGACTAGTAAACTGACCGCTCTGCACTGCTGAAGTTTGCAGGCTTGTTGAATCATTCGATGATGAGGCCTGGTGAATTAAGAAGAATGTTGCATATTTTAATTTTGAATACAATCAATAATAACCATTATAATCTATTCTTATTAAATTTCACAAACTAGCAAACATTCGTAGATATCATAATCATATTGTGATTTATTTAATGAGAGCAGCTGACCCAGGAAAGTGACCAAGAATGCTATTTGAACCATTTGAACCGACACGTTGGACAAGTCACTGCCACATATGGCAGATGTAGCTGTTCAGTTATTTAACTTGCTTCCATTGCTGTGTTGTACAGTTTATATACTGTAAGAATGACATGATTTATTTCTGATATATATCTTGAGTCATGTTCTCATCCATTCAAAGGGCATCTTTACACTGCAGGGTTTGCCGTAAGTTATAAAAACAGCCATAAAATTATGTAGAAGAGAAAGAAGACATATCTTAGTTTTCTAATATTCACTTGAAGTTTTTTGTGTAGTATAGATGTCTGATGAAATTATCTATTAGCGATTATTGTTTTATGCTAAATATCAAAAACACAATAATGTAACATAGTAACGAGAAGAACATTTTAATAATCTAATGAACCTTTTTACACCATAAAGATCCTTTTGTGTAATCGAAAGGTTCCATGGATGCAACCATCAATGTCAATAAAGAACCTTTATTTTTAAGAGTGCTGTTTGAAGAAAATAAATAACTGAAAATTACTTAATTGATAAATTAACGTACAGTGGGTACGGAAAGTATTCAGACCCCCTTACATTTTTCACTCTTTGTTATATTGCAGCCATTTGCTAAAATCATTTAAGTTCATTTTTTTTCCCTCATTAATGTACACACAGCACCCCATATTGACAGAAAAACACAGAATTGTTGACATTTTTGCAGATTTATTAAAAAAGAAAAACTGAAATATCACATGGTCCTAAGTATTCAGACCCTTTGCTGTGACACTCATATATTTAACTCAGGTGCTGTCCATTTCTTCTGATCATCCTTGAGATGGTTCTACACCTTCATTTGAGTCCAGCTGTGTTTGATTATACTGATTGGACTTGATTAGGAAAGCCACACACCTGTCTATATAAGACCTTACAGCTCACAGTGCATGTCAGAGCAAATGAGAATCATGAGGTCAAAGGAACTGCCTGAAGAGCTCAGAGACAGAATTGTGGCAAGGCACAGATCTGGCCAAGGTTACAAAAAAATTTCTGCTGCACTTAAGGTTCCTAAGAGCACAGTGGCCTCCATAATCCTTAAATGGAAGACGTTTGGGACGACCAGAACCCTTCCTAGAGCTGGCCGTCCGGCCAAACTGAGCTATCGGGGGAGAAGAGCCTTGGTGAGAGAGGTAAAGAAGAACCCAAAGATCACTGTGGCTGAGCTCCAGAGATGCAGTCGGGAGATGGGAGAAAGTTGTAGAAAGTCAACCATCACTGCAGCCCTCCACCAGTCGGGGCTTTATGGCAGAGTGGCCCGACGGAAGCCTCTCCTCAGTGCAAGACACATGAAAGCCCGCATGGAGTTTGCTAAGATGGTGAGAAATAAGATTCTCTGGTCTGATGAGACCAAGATAGAACTTTTTGGCCTTAATTCTAAGCGGTATGTGAGGCGAAAACCAGGCACTGCTCATCATCTGTCCAATACAGTCCCAACAGTGAAGCAATGTGGTGGCTTCACAACAACTCCGTGACTGTTCTTGAATGGCCCAGCCAGAGCCCTGACTTAAACCCAATTGAGCATCTCTGGAGAGACCTAAAAATGGCTGTCCACCAACGTTTACCATCCAACCTGACAGAACTGGAGAGGATCTGCAAGGAAGAATGGCAGAGGATCCCCAAATCCAGGTGTGAAAAACTTGTTGCATCTTTCCCAAAAAGACTCATGGCTGTATTAGATCAAAAGGGTGCTTCTACTAAATACTGAGCAAAGGCTCTGAATACTTAGGACCATGTGATATTTCAGTTTTTCTTTTTTAATAAATCTGCAAAAATGTCAACAATTCTGTGTTTTTCTGTCAATATGGGGTGCTGTGTGTACATTAATGAGGAAAAAAATGAACTTAAATGATTTTAGCAAATGGCTGCATTATAACAAAGAGTGAAAAATTTAAGGGGGTCTGAATACTTTCCGTGCCCACTGTATGTGTGATTCATAAATGAATAGTAAAGTTACTCTGTTACTCACTGGTGCAGGGAGAGTATCCATTGGCTCTGGTCCCTGTGACATGACTGCGAGAGAATCTCCAAACAGCAACTGAAACCAAACTTGGGCTTTGATTAAACAATCAATACCCAAATAAATATGACAAATGACTGTAATTCACAAAGAAACTGTAAATACTCCAAATACTTTTGCAAATTGTAGTTCAAATGTATAAGACAGGCCGGTAGTTTGAAATCTTAGTGAACACCAACAACAAGAGAGGAGACAAAATATGGCGAACAGCAGATTTAAAAAAGTGTAGATGTTAAAATGAATCCAGCATTAATGTCGAATGCTCGATTTGTCAGTATCGTTTGTGTAGTTTTATATGTTGTCTGAAGCGATTAAAGAGAAATGAGTTTACTTTCATTTTCTTTTCGTGTACAAACATACACACACACACACACACACACACACTCACACACACACGCTTTTAGACAATTCGTTACAATTCGATAGGTCTTGAAGATGAATGTCCATCTTCACACATATCTGCTCACGTTAAGCTTTTTATGCTTTAGTCTGCAGACGTCGATGTTCAAAATTATGATTAGGCTATTATATTTACAGGGTTTCACGTACAGTAACTCGACAGTAACATCGACACATTAAAGAGCAAATAAAAGCACAAATCTACCTTTTAATCTTGTACTTACCGAGAAGAGTGAGCTGTGAAGTGTGAGCTGTCGACCTCTGTACTGCACGACTCGACCCGACCGACTGGTTTCCACTTCAGTAACGAAAGCGAAAGTTATTGGAGACATGAGGCAGCATATGACAACAATACAGTGTTTGTTTAATTTAGACGATTTTTACAGATTTATAGCATATTGTATCTATGGCCTATATTAAACATCCACGTGCTTTATTTATACATAACATAGACCCATGAACACAAGTTATCCTTATATTATTGGGGTTATTATCATTTGAAGGATGCTGATATTTCGAAAACACCCAGTCCAAAGAAAAATAACAATAATCTGGAATTTATTCTGTTTGTTAAGACTTGATTGATGGAGAGGATCTGAGAATCATTTGTGACTATTTTTAGTCTTTTGAGTTTCAATAACTCTCTTCCTCATTCTCTTCAGCTGAGAAAATATCCAGAAGGTAAAACCAAACGAGCAACATCTCAATTATGTGTGGATTACAACTCGGTTAGAATGCATTCTTGCAATAATAATAATAAAAAAAATCTCCATACTGTACAAATTTGATATTTACTTAAGTGTCATGTGACCTCTTAATTTCATTTCATTAGCCTGCTATGTTATCAAAAATGTTAGTATATACACTGCCCTCCAAAAGTTTAGAAACACCCCTGGCAAAGTGTGGTTTTGGACGATATCAGCATAAATCCTTATCATTTTTTGGTGCAAATACATTACAGTAACTTGACATTATCATTGAAGACAAGCAATAATCATTTTCATTGTGATTACATAATAATGGCAATATATACATGTCAAAGTCAGACATGCCCCTTTGCCAGCTGTGATCTGGTTACTGGTTTAAACTTGGCCCACGTTTGTAAAAGATCTTTGGGTCAGCACACCTTAATAGCTTCAACAATTGATTGCCAAGTTCAGAATACAATGAACCAATCAGAACCCAGTTTAGGTCAGATAGCTGCTAATGGTGGATATTTTGATGAATCGAAAATTTAAGTTTTTTCTATGTATTTATGTAATAAAATATGTTTTCATAGTTTGTGTTGTCCCTTATCAGTGCAAAATTATCACAAATAAAAAAAAGGATTCATGCCAATATTGTCCAAAACCCCACTTTTCTAGAGCGTTTCCAAACTTTTGGAGGCCAGTGTATAATGCATTTTTATAATTTAAATTTAGAGGTTCTTTTTCTTCTAAATTTATGTTTTACTAACCTATAATTAACAGTATGGTTCTCGTAATATGATAAATGTTTTATTAGTTGTTTAACTAGCTGATAGATTTGATGCTATTCATGAGTGTTTATCAACTACTAACATACACTAGTTGTTAAACAATACATTTTGCAGTGCCAATACAAAATAGTGATCCATTCTGACCAACTCTTCAATTATGAGCTCCCCCTATCGGTTAGACATGTGGACGACACATAGCACTTAAAGGGACAGTCCACCCAAAAATTCATTTTCTCACCCTCATGTTTTTCCAAACCTGAATGCATGTCTTTCATCTGCGGAACACAAACGATCATCGTCAAGAACGTTGATGTCCATATGGAGAGGAAAAAACTATAGGATCTTTGGAAATTATGAAGAAGATAATGCTGCCGATTAAGTGCCCTTTCACAGATCTGAAACCTGCTCTAAAATCATGTATCAAAATAAAGCAATATGAGTGGAATCAGAGAAATTATGTGAAATCAGTCCTGCTGTTGAGAACAAATAATTTGCTTTTTATAACCTTTGGAATCGAGTTACTTACATACAATGCATGATAAGACACGCAAGACTTGCACACAAATATCTAATATCAGAAAAATCCTCCCATTTTTTGTCAAATATATTTTGTTGGACTGTAATATACTCCTTTGAGAAACTCTTTTCTATTTTAATTTCTTATAACTAGTTGTTCGGGTCTGAATAAGCCAATTTAACAGTAAAATCGCCTTCACAATCAAAACCTTAATCACGGTGGCAAAAGTCACTTCACAAACTGACCTAGAGCACTTTAACTGCAGGAGAAGATACTGCTGCGTGAAAAAGAGGCTTTTAAATCTAAAGCTAGTTGAAGAGGTGATGGACCTTCCATTGGTTTTACCCTGAAAACAGACTACAGAAGAACTAAAGCTGCTGAGAACATTGATCTTTGGACTGTTAAACTGCTGTTATCATAGAGCCATGATGTAACGCCCCAGCAATAAAAGATACAAACAAACAAAAAACAGTTTACAGGCGGCAGACAATTAAGATCACAGTTACAATAACTTAAAGGGATTGTTCACCCAAAAATGAAAATTATCCCATGATTTACTCAACCATTTTACCCACAAGCCATCCTATGTGTACATGACTATCTTCTTTCAGACAAACACAATCTGAGATATATAATTAAAAAATATCCTTGTTCTCCAAAGATTTATAATGGTAGTGAACGGGGGCGTGTTTTGAAGCCCAAAATAAATGGATCCATCCATCATAAAAATAATCCATACGACTCCAGGGGGTTAATAAAGGCAACTTGAACATTCTGAAATAAAGCAAAAATATCCATATTCAAAGCTTTATAAAGTAATATAAGTGTAACACAGTTCGTATATACGGGAAGAAGGAGGCGGGAACCGGCGAACAATCAACAAAACTTTAATTCAAAATAAACAAAGAACAAAACGAAAGTAATGCCGGCAGACCCTCGCGGACGAACATAATAAAACATAAAATAATATCCAGGCCTGGTCCTCTCTCGTCCTTCACTGTCGTCGCTCCTCCTTTTATGCTCATGGAGCTCCTCCGTGAGAGACTCGAGGCCGGCGCGCCTCCCAGGTGTAGCTCGTTAACTCTCGCGCCGTTCCCTCACGGCTCTCGCCCGCCCTGGTCGCCACAATAAGCTTCTGACAGACGGCTGTACGCATCTATTTGCGGCGGAAGAGTGACCTCTGACCTGATGCATGATGCAATGACGAACGCGGAAGTGCAGAGGATAGAGCAAAACAAAACACCGGTCACAAACTAGAAGTCTAAAACGCGACGTTTTAAAGAGAAATGTCGATTTCGATATAAAAGGAGCTTTAGTTTTTTGCACAGCCCTATTTGTTTAAACCTCGAGAGGTGTCTACGCTTATGATACTACATCCCGCCTCGCGTCAGAATGCCTTTATTAACCCTCTGGAGTCGTATGGATTATTTTTATGATGGATGGATGCATTTATTTTGGGCTTCAAAACACGCCCCGCATTCACTACCATTATACAGTATATTTATATAAATCAGTGAAATCGCCATTATGACGTCATTAAATTTGACATATAGCGATCAGATTTAGAAACTTTCAACTGAAAGCAGTTGGCAACACTGGAAGTGGCTGAAGGACTTAAGACTGAAGAAGACGAAGAACAAGACAGTTCGATGCACGTGTAAGTATTCCACAGGTAAGCGGTCAGGCTGAGATTAAGTATGGAATGACAAAACCAGACAGACTGAACTGGTGTTTGGCTGCTTAAATGGAGTGGAGCTGATGAGGGAGAATGATGGCGGGTGT
Organism: Anabarilius grahami; assembly: GCA_003731715.1. Lineage (NCBI taxonomy): Eukaryota > Metazoa > Chordata > Actinopteri > Cypriniformes > Xenocyprididae > Anabarilius > Anabarilius grahami. The sequence continues at coordinate 922,494 of RJVU01049641.1, forward strand.
GGATGATTGTGACATGTCTGCAGGTGTGAGCCAGGAGGGATTATGGGAAATGTAGTGTGGAGGTGACTGGTGATGCTGAAGTGACTTGACTGATGACTGAAGATCGTGCTGAGGTGACTGGAGTGGTGACTGAGGATTATGATACCCTATTATGATAGCCTTGACAGTGAACTCTTTAATGACACTTAATTCAGCAATGACACGTACATGTACATAAATTTAACCCATGCATGTGCTAAAGATGAGTGGAAATTATGGCCAAGATAAATAAGCTCTAACAAATTGATTTATTACATCAAAAAGGCTTTGGTTACAAGAACATTTCCATTTTTGACATTTATTGTAATCTTTTAAAGCTAAAAATGGTTGACAGAATAACAATAAATGCAACACTTTTGTTACCTTTCCTTAAACTAAGTGTCATGAGCATGAACAACGAAGAGTAGAAAATATTTTTAAAAACCTGTATAACTTGATTATTTGTGCTGCATTAATCACATCGTTTTTTCAGCCTTTTAACATTACAGGAATATCATCTATTCTTGATGAGGCACAGTGGAGATCTCTATTCTAAACTCAAGTCAAGAATGAATACACAGTTCACAGAAATATGTAAATCAACGATCAGAAGTCATAGATCACACAAATAGCTCAATGACTAAAAGTTTAGCACATATCTAAAATGATCTGAGATTTTCTTTGTTGTTCATTTTTCACCTGGCTCTTTTATTTTACCTGATTCCATTTGATTCCTCTTGAGTGAGGAATGTCCCCTGAGTAACCGATCGATTTCTTCATCTTGTCATCAAACACACTCTTCCAAAGAATCTTCTCAATTTCAGCAATGGCAGGACCGAGGTGCTCTGGCAGTCCAACAAGTCTCCAGCGACTCGATACATCTGCTGCAACAACACAATGATGCTTCTGCTGAAGCTTCTCTACTGCTGATCCCACAACAGTTTCATCTTTAGGGTTTTTGAGTTCACAGGTGACAGTGGCTGATACGAGTTTCTGGTAGAGTTGTGTTAAAGCTCTGATGGCATGACTTTCAAGATTAATAAGTTGAACTCCTTTGGATCGAGCTTGAACTTTAATGGTTACAATTTTCTGCTGTTTTTCTTCATTAAATGACACTCCATACTTTGTTTCAAGCTGTGATAATTGCTCCTTATAGGAAAGTTTCATCAGATCCCAATAAACCTTGTCCATCTCAAGTTGAGTTGGAAGCTCCTTTGTGTCCATGTCCAATGAAGACTTGTCTTCCCTGATTTGACTTGACTTGTCATTGAATTGGCCTTCCACTCTCATTTCTTCTACCTCTCTCTTAATTATGTCTGTAAATTTCTTCGGTCCAAAGAACAGGCAGTTACTGGCAGACATGGTGAACATCATCTTTGACTCCTCTGATTGGATGTGACGAAGGGCCTGCTTCACAATATCTGAATGCATGTGATTATGATTAATGGCAGCATCACTAAAACCATCTGTACATCTCTTAACAAGTTTGTAAAAGTCATCAGAGGCTTTAGACACAGAATCAGGCCTTGATCTCTCGGTAGAGTTGACTAAGACTGACATTTCTGCACAAATAGAGACTCCATGCCGTTTCTCAATTTGCTTTATCTCCTTTCCATAAGCGTGATGCATGTACCAGGACAGAAAGAAGGGTACAGTGAGTACAGCTGGTGTCTCATGTGTAATTCCAGCAGTGTTAGCAACATCCTCAACATTGTTTGTGTCTTCTGATGCTCCTGAAGTCACAGAGCCGATCACCTAAAAAAACATAATAGGATTTGATTTAAGGATTTAATACCGTAAAATGGAATAAAATGAATTATTATAATAATTGCTTATTGGTACTGAGCAACTAGTGTTTGTATGTTTATTGTCAAGCAATAAACATACTGGTTATACATATGCTTTGTTCTCTAAGCAATGAAAACCTCAAAAAACGGATTACTAATGAGATGATTGTACACAAAGTAAACTTGATACCTTTGTTGATGGAGCTCTGTTCTTCTTTAGCATGGACTTTTGTGGAACAGTCACAGAACGTGCTTCATAAGGACAAATCCGTGCAGACACTTGCTTAAATTTACCTTTATCTTTAAACTTCAAAGATATGGGTGTGTGCTTTTTTAACACTTCTAGAGCTGCAGAAAATAAGAGCACATTTAATTTAGAGTCTTAAAACAATAATAAATAACACTAATAATTTGCCAAATAAATCTTTCATTAAAAAACAAAATGCAATTGTCAGTGTTGGAGAATGTTAGGGGTGTCAACGGCAGATACTCTGTCAATGTTTATCAGCTAAACTAGATATTAAGGAAAACTGCCCAAACTCACAAACTTTATTCATACAGTCTTTTTATTTAATGAAGAAAACATTTAATTAACAAAGGTCAGATGTTAAGAAGTTGATTTATTTCACTAATTCCATTCAAAAAGTGAAACTTGTATATTATATTTATTCATTACACACAGACTAATATATTTCAAATGTTTATTTCTTTTAATTTTGATGATTATAACTGACAACTAAGGAAAATCCCAAATTTAGTATCTTAGAAAATTTGAATATTGTGAAAAGGTTCAATATTGAAGACACCTGGTGCCACACTCTAATCAGCTAATTAACTCAAAACACCTGCAAAGGCCTTTAAATGGTCTCTCAGTCTAGTTCTGTAGGCTACACAATCATGGGGAAGACTGCTGACTTGACAGTTGTCCAAAAGACAACCATTGACACCTTGCACAAGGAGGGCAAGACACAAAAGGTCATTGCAAAAGAGGCTGGCTGTTCACAGAGCTCTGTGTCCAAGCACATTAATAGAGAGGCGAAGGGAAGGAAAAGATGTGATAGAAAAAAGTGTACAAGCAATAGGGATAACCGCACCCTGGAGAGGATTGTGAAACAAAACCCATTCAAAAATGTGGGGGAGATTCACAAAGAGTGGACTGCAGCTGGAGTCAGTGCTTCAAGAACCACTACGCACAGACGTATGCAAGACATGGGTTTCAGCTGTCGCATTCCTTGTGTCAAGCCACTCTTGAACAACAGACAGCGTCAGAAGCGTCTCGCCTGGGCTAAAGACAAAAAGGACTGGACTGCTGCTGAGTGGTCCAAAGTTATGTTCTCTGATTAAAGTAAATTTTGCATTTCCTTTGGAAACCAGGGTCCCAGAGTCTGGAGGAAGAGATGAGAGGCACACAATCCACGTTGCTTGAGGTCCAGTGTAAAGTTTCTGCAGTCAGTGATGGTTTGGGGTGCCATGTCATCTGCTGGTGTTGGTCCACTGTGTTTTCTGAGGTCCAAGGTCAACACAGCCGTATACCAGGAAGTTTTAGAGCACTTCATGCTTCCTGCTGCTGACCAACTTTATGGAGATGCAGATTTCATTTTCCAACAGGACTTGGCATCTGCACACAATGCCAAAGCTACCAGTACCTGGTTTAAAGACCATGGTATCCCTGTTCTTAATTGGCCAGCAAACTCGCCTGACCTTAATCCCAAAGAAAATCTATGGGGTATTGTGAAGAGGACGATGCGATATGCCAGACCCAACAATGCAGAAGAGCTGAAGGCCACTATCAGAGTAACTGGGCTCTCATAACACCTGAGCAGTGCCACAGACTGATCGACTCCATGCCACGCCGCATTGCTGCAGTAATTCAGGCAAAAGGAGCCCCAACTAAGTATTGAGTGCTGTACATGCTCATACTTTTCATGTTCATACTTTTCAGTTGGCCAAGATTTCAAAAAATCCTTTCTTTGTATTGGTGTAATATTCTAATTTTCTGAGATACTGAATTTGGGAATTTCCTTAGTTGTCAGTTATAATCATCAAAAATTAAAAGAAATAAACATTTGAAATATCAGTCTGTGTGTAATGAATGAATATAATATACAAGTTTCACTTTTTGAATGGAATTAGTGAAATAAATCAACTTTTTGATGATATTCTAATTATATGACCAGCACCTGTAGATATTGAAGACACTTTGATCCCCTGAACAAATAAAACTGACTGGATTATACTTGATTGACAGCTGATGTCATTTGTAACAGTTCACTTACTTTACCCTGTATTGCAATGTTTGTTAGAAGTAACATGTTACCCCCAACACTGGTACTTGCCCTTGTGTATTAATATGGCAAAATACTATATGTATTTAAGCTATTTCACATACTAACATCTACAATACGATTTAAGCTGAGGTATTAAAGTGAATTATCATAAATCATCATATCACCTGTTGATGGAGTTATCTGCACCTCTGCACAGGACTGATCATCCATGAGTTTAAGACGGAGGACAGATGCCGTTCCTTCCATTTTGGACAACCAGACCTGAATGGCTTTCTGTAATGTTGTTTTCCATTTCTCTGGAAATGGTTCTCTCCTGTCTACTTTGATTATAAATGAAGCAGTATCATGTGGTGCTGAATGTTGCGGACTTTCAACACCGGCTGCACCAATGACCTGTTAAAGAAAAATTTAGTTCACATTTCTGAACTACCATTTGAAAAAACTATACTCATACTGGAGTAATGTTCATAATATTTATTTTTTTTGCAGGAAAGGTAGCAATTGCAGATCATGAACTACACCACAGCATTGGCACTGTTTCTACATGTTATATTATTTATATTGTTAGAGCAGTTTATTCCGTAATTGTGATTTGACAAATGACTGCAATAATAAAATAATTAAACATCTGAGCTCCTGCCATGTAATTTAAAACTGCTGCTGAGTTATATTCTGAACCATAAACTGGTATTTAACACCAGATACCAGATATAAAGACTATTCAAAAATAATATTTTAATGTAACTATAGATAGATAGATAGATAGATAGATAGATAGATAGATAGATAGATAGATAGATAGATAGATAGATAGATAGATAGATAGATAAATTCTATCAAAACAATTTCCATTTGGTGCATTGGTACATTATTCTCTTGGAATTTAATCATACATACTTAGAAAGTTATTCATATTATTGATATTCTAACAGGATAAGCTCTGCTCTTTAGACAAGGTCTGTACCTCTTCTGGCTGTAAGTATAGCCGATCCATTGTGACGTTTTGATGCTTCATGTCATTTCGAGTTGGTCTAGAGTTATTGAATTGGCTTTCCACTCTCATTTCTTCTACCTCTCTTTTAATCACATCTGTATATTTCTTCGGTCCAAAGAATAGGCAGTTACTGGCAGACATGGAGACCATCATCTTTGTCTCCTCTGACTGGATGTGATGAAGGGCCTGCTTCACAATATCTGAATCCATGTGATTATGATTAATGGCAGCATCAGTAAAACTATCCGTACATCTCTGAACAAGTCTCTGAAAGTCTGCAGTGGTTTTAGACACAGAATCAGGGCTTGATCTCTGGATATGTTTGATTGAGACGGACACTTCTGCACAAATAGAGACTCCATGCTGTTTCTCGAATTGTTCTAACTCCTTTCTGTAAGCGTGATGCATGTACCAGAACTGATANCATAATATTTATTTTTTTTGCAGGAAAGGTAGCAATTGCAGATCATGAACTACACCACAGCATTGGCACTGTTTCTACATGTTATATTATTTATATTGTTAGAGCAGTTTATTCCGTAATTGTGATTTGACAAATGACTGCAATAATAAAATAATTAAACATCTGAGCTCCTGCCATGTAATTTAAAACTGCTGCTGAGTTATATTCTGAACCATAAACTGGTATTTAACACCAGATACCAGATATAAAGACTATTCAAAAATAATATTTTAATTTAACGATAGATAGATAGATAGATAGATAGATAGATAGATAGATAGATAGATAGATAGATAGATAGATAGATAGATAGATAGATAGATAGATAGATAAATATATTCTATCAAAACAATTTCCATTTGGTGCATTGGTACATTATGCTTTTGGAATTTAATCATACATACTTAGAAAGTTATTCATATTATTGATATTCTAACAGGATAAGCTCTGCTCTTTAGACAAGGTCTGTACCTCTTCTGGCTGTAAGTATAGCCGATCCATTATGACGTTTTGATGCTTCATGTCATTCCGAGTTGGTCTAGAGTTATTGAATTGGCTTTCCACTCTCATTTCTTCTACCTCTCTTTTAATCACATCAGTATATTTCTTCGGTCCAAAGAATAGGCAGTTACTGGCAGACATGGAGACCATCATCTTTGTCTCCTCTGACTGGATGTGATGAAGGGCCTGCTTCACAATATCTGAATCCATGTGATTATGATTAATGGCAGCATCAGTAAAACTATCCGTACATCTCTGAACAAGTCTCTGAAAGTCTGCAGTGGTTTTAGACACAGAATCAGGGCTTGATCTCTGGATATGTTTGATTGAGACGGACACTTCTGCACAAATAGAGACTCCATGCTGTTTCTCGAATTGTTCTAACTCCTTTCTGTAAGCGTGATGCATGTACCAGAACTGATAAAGAGGGAGGGTGAATCCAGCTGGTGTCTCAGGGGTCGTTTCATCAGTGTTAGTGGTCTCAGCTTTATTTGGAGCTCTATTAGATGCAGTGACGTCCTCAACATTATGCACAGAGCCGATCACCTAAAAAACATATGATGAGATTTAAGAGTTTGATACACACTGTGAAATGGAAATACTTGAATTATTATAATACCACATTATTGCTACAAATTATAGTGTCATTTAATTATAATCATGGGTCAAAGAAATTTAGATGTCTGCATCAATAGAAATTTACAAACATGATTTTAAATACATAGAAAGCACATCAAATGCAAGTAAAACGTCTACTTTTAAGATTTCAAATAAGTTTGGAGAGAATAAAATGTCAAAATGTGGGTGAAATAATGTTCCATCGTCATTCAGTGTAACACTTATATTTATGTAAAAATTGAAACAACATATATAATCTGACTTGTACGTATTAAAATATATAAAAGAATAAGTGAGCATACTCAATTTTATTGAATAAATGAGTAAAAAATTATTGCTGAAAAATGGGCAAAACCTAAGATAATGGCAAAGTTTAAAAATGTAAAATTACAAGTCATTAGCATTTAGGGTAAAAGTAATTAAGTCTTTAATATGGCATACATACATTTTTTGTTGTAAATACCCCTGAGAAGATTGTTACACTGAATGACATTTTAGTGAATGTCTACAGTAAATGATGCTAAAAATGTGTATGATATTTAATGTTTGCTCAGAAAAAAACTAATTAAACAGGAAAAACAACAACAATTCAAAGCTGTATTACACTTGTATGCTTGACCCTCATATATTAGTATTATTCCTACTACTACTTTTTTTTTTTTTTAAATGCATGTTATGCATATGCTTCCTTCGCTCAGTAATGCAAATCTCAAAAAATAAATAACTGATGAGATAATAAAGTAAACACGATACCTTTGTTGACGGAGCTCTGTTCTCCTTTAGCATGGACTTTTGTGGAACAGTCACAGAACGTGCTTCATCCAGACAAATCCATGCAGCCACTTCCTTAAATTTACCTTCCTTATCTTTAAACTTTAAAGATATGGGTGTGAGCTTTTTTGACACTTCTAGAGCTGCAGAAAAAAAAGAGTACATTATTATGGCAAAAATGCTGGTTCATTCAGAAACTATTAAAGTGAATTAAACAAAATATCACCTGTTGATGGAGTTATCTGCACATCTGCACAGGACTGATCATCCATGAGTTTAAGACTGAGGACAGATGGTTTTCCTTCCAGTCTGAGCAAACAGCTCTGAAGGGTTTTCTGTAATGTTGCTCTCCATCTGTCTGGAAATGGTTCTCTCCAGTCCACTTTGATTATGAATTTGGCAATATCCAGTGGTGCTGAAGGTTGTGAACTTTCATCTCCAGCTGTATAGATATCCTGTTGATAGGGAAATAGTTATAAATGCAGATTCTGAATAAAATACACAACTCAGTACTGACCTGACTGAAGTTTACAAAAAACTATTTTATGTAGAAGAGCAGCAAGTGCAGATCATAAACTACACCTGAGCATTAGTACTGAATGTTTTCATTTTTTATATTGTTTGTGTTATTAGAGTAGTTTATTTGTTTAATGTAATTTGTATTTGTAATTTGACAAATTGCTGCAAAAATCAAGTAAAATCAGACATGATTGTCCATCATCAGCTCTTAAAAACTGAATGACCGGCTGAGTTATAAGAACTCCAAACTGGTGTTATTAGCAAAACTGTGAAAAAATATATTTTGAAAAATAATATTTATCAGTAAAAAGGTTTTATGATAAGCAGGTGGTTACATATATTCTAATAAAACAATTAATTGCTTTGGCAATTAATCATACATTCATATAGAGCTATTCTGGTTGGTTAATGGCACTCAGTTTTACTCTTTAGTCAATACCTCTTCTGACTGTAGGTCTGATCTGAGTGTTCGATCCGTTGTGAAGTCTTGACCTTCAGCTCCTGCTGTATATAAGTCCTAACATTCAGAAAAAAACACCATCTTAAAACATTGTTTAAAAAAATCATTTCAGTAATACATTTAAAAACATACAACCCTTTATATATTTCAACTCCATATGTCTGGATAAGACATTTTTGTTAAATTCACCCTACTAAAATGATATCTTGGGAATCAAGAACAACTTTTTGTTTAACTGGAGTACCTGACTAACTATAAAGGCGTTTCTTCAACCTGGGAACCAAAATAAACAGGACAGACACCTGACAACTTGTTTGTGGTGGAAAAAATGTTAACATGATCTGATTGTGTAATTGAAATGTTGATGTAATAACTTCATAAGCTTGCAAATCCCTTCTGTTGTACACTTTCCACAGCTCCAGAAAAAATAATAAAGCCACAGGATTATTTGTGAATTGTTCTGCCTGTATGATCACTGTAGCTTGTGGCTTTAGTGAAATGAGCTATTTTATGACATTTATCTAAAGTCATGTGCTCATCAGTCAAAGGGCGTCTTTACACTGCAGGGTTTGTCTTTAATCATAAAAACAGAGAAATAATATTTTATAAAAGAGAAAGAAAACTTCAACTGTTAGTTTAACACTTTAAACACTATATTGTAGCAGAGATGTCAGTTAATTATGTTTAGTGTTTCAATCAGTGTAACATTATTCTGTTTTACTGTACTGTACTTTATCTACAAAGAAAGACATGCTTAAAGTTGCCTTAAAGGGTTAATTCACCCCAAAATTAAAATTCTGTAATTTATTACTCACCTTCATGTCGTTTCACACCCGTAAGACCTTCGTTCATCTTCAGAACACAAATTAAGATATTTTTGATGAAATGCGATGGCTCAGTGAGGCCTGCATTGACAGCAAGATAATTAACACTTACAATCGTCCAGAAAGCTACTAAAGACATATTTAAAACAGTTCATGTGACTACAGTGGTTCAACCTTAATGTTATGAAGCGATGAGAATACTTTTTAAAACAAAATAATGACAATTCAACAATTCAACCATATCTAGTGATGGGCAACTTCAAAACACTGCTTCATGAATCTTCAAAAATTTACCAATTTTTGTTTCAAATCAGTGGTTCAAGCGTGTATCAAACTGACAAAGTCACGTGATTTCAGAGGCATCGGAGCTGCGCAGACTGATCGGCGTATGACATCAAAGTACCACGAATCACATGACTTTGTCAGTTTGATAAATGTTCCGAACCACTGATTTGAAACAAAAGATTCGTAAAGCTTCATGAAGCAGTGTTTTGAAATCGGCCATCACTAGATATTGTGGAATAAAGTCGTTGTTTTGTTTTTTTGGCACACAAAAAGTATTCTCGTCACTTCATAACATTAAGGTTGAACTACTGTAGTCACATCAACTGATTTAAATATGTCTTTAGTAGCTTTCTGGGCATTGAAAGTGTTAATGTCTTCCTGTCAATGCAGGCATCAATGAGCCATCGGATTTCATCAAAAATATCTTAATTTGTGTTCTGAAGATGAACGAAGGTCTTACGGATGTAGAACGACATGAGGGTGAGTAATTAATGACAGAAATTTCATTTTTGGGTGAACTAACACTTTAAGACAACAGTAGCTGTCAAGCATTTATGACTAAAAATAACAAAACAAAGCAAACTATGGAGTCACTATAGTTGATCATGTTATTCAGCATGATTTGAGAATCTTCCAGAGCATCTTTTGAACATCAGTGGAATATAAATGCAGTATTTCTGCATAAATGCAGTATTTCTCATTCATTTTAGGTTATCGTATTTTTCAATATAATCTCCAACTTTTAGACCCCAATTTGTAAAGTTTGTAAAGTTTTCCCAGGTTCAAATAAATAAATGTATCTTTATTTTTTTAGTCATATTGAATGTTGTTTTTTGAACATTTAAAAATGCAGAAAGTGTTCTGTGATGGGGTTAGGGGATCGAATATACAGTTTGTACAGTACAGTATAAAAATCATTATGTGTATGGAATGTCCCCATAAAACATGGAAACATGATTCATAAATAAATGCTAAAATGACTCACATATTCGTAAATCTCCATCAGTTCGACTGTCTGTTCCTGTAACGACATCAGTGTGAGAGATTCTCCAGTCAGCAAAACATATAATATGAAACGAGTAAACAAATGAATATGCTTCCAAAGACTAACTTGCTGATATTGCTAATACATACAGGACAATATAGGAAATATTGACATCTTAGTTAACCCCACAGAGAAAGTTATGAACTTCAGACAGATGCTCTAAAATTAACACTAAAATGATGCATACCTCGCATTTCTGTCAATAACAGTGAATCGCATTTAGGTCTACTTTCATTTTCGTTTCGTATAATGTCTACAGAGCTGTGAAAAAAACACACGTTCAAACATTTAATTTAAATCTGAAGCGTCTTGATTAGTGTCTTCACTCATTATGCATGGCTTTATTCTTTAGACTGCAGATGTCTATGGTGTCAGAGGGTTGTCGATGATCGAAGTGAAGGTCATATTGTTATTAAGCTACATTAACAGCGCAGTTCGAGAATATTATTTCGATATAATACTCTGCTCACTGTCGACAATAGTGCTGACACCATTATTAGACGATTAGAAGAACAGAATTGTCTTTTAATCTGGTACCTACCGAAACCCGTGAGCTGTGTGAAACTGAGCTGCAAATCTTCAACCTTATCGACTGGTGTTTGAAGCGAAAACGAAAGCTGGCAAGTTTGGGGAAACAATCCGGTATTTGTATTAAAAAAGGAAGGAGTGAATGCAGTGCATGTAATAGGCCTACAAAGGGACGGGTTATAAGGTCGATGTGTCCCGGGACATGGTTTTAAAGAACCCCAACCTGTAATAGGTAACCTATTACAAAAATAGCGTAATATAGACAATCATTCATGCCCTTACGAAAAAGAAGTTTATTCAAGTGTGCTATTAGTAGCTATACTCATTTTAAACTAAAAAATAAGAAAGTATACCTTCAGTCTACTTTTTATATCTACTTCTCAGAAATATATGCATACTTTATGTACTTCTCAGAAATATACTTAAAATTGCACTCAAGTATACTTAAATTATACTGACAGAAATGTATATGTGGCCTATACTTGTGCTCAGTCTTTTGATCGAGATACTTAAAGGTGCCCTAGATTCAAAAATTGAATTTACCTTGGCATAGTTAAATAACAAGAGTTCAGTAGATGGAAAAGACATACAGTGAGTCTCAAACTCCATTGTTTCCTCTTTCTTATATAAATCTCATTTGTTTAAAAGACCTCAGAAGAACAGGCGAATCTCAACATAACACCGACTGTTACGTAACAGTCGGGGTGTACGCCCCCAATATTTGCATATGCCAGCCCATGTTCCCAACATTATGAAAGGCATTAGACAAGGGCAGGACATCTGGATCTGTGCACAGCTGAATCAACAGACTAGGTAAGCAAGCAAGAACAATAGCAAAAAATGGCAGATGGAGCAATAATAACTGACATGATTCATGATAACATGATATTTTTAGTGATATTTGTAAATTGTCTTTCTAAATGTTTCGTTAGCATGTTGCTAATGTACTGTTAAATGTGGTTAAAGTTACCATCGTTTCTTACTGTATTCACGGAGACAAGAGCCGTCGCTATTTTCATTTTTAAACACTTGCAGTCTGTATAATTCATAAACACAACTTCATTCTTTATAAATCTCTCCAACAGTGTAGCATTAGCCGTTAGCCACGGAGCATAGCCTCAAACTCATTCAGAATAAATGTAAACATCCAAATAAACACTGTACTTACGCGATTAGACATGCTGCATGACGAACACTTTGTAAAGATCCATTTTGAGGGTTATATTAGCTGTTTGAACTTTTTTTATGTTGTTTAAGGCAAGCGCGAGCTCCGTGGGCGTGGAGCACGAGATTTAAAGGGCCACACACCCTGAATCGGCTCATTTATAATGATGCCCCAAAATAGGCAGTTAAAAAAATGAATTAAAAAAAATCTATGGGGTATTTTGAGCTGAAACTTCACAGACACATTCAGGGGACACCTTAGACTTATATTACATCTTTTAAAAAGAAGTTCTAGGGCACCTTTAAAACTATAATTAAGTAGGCTATTCCAAGTATACTTGGCTTATATAATCTTTTGATTGAGTAGCCTATTAAATATACTTTTCTTTTCTTTTTTACACAGTCTTATAAACAAACATTGTTTGAAAATATTGATTTATAAAGAAAACAGATGTTCCTAATAACTGAATTTTTGTGTTGGCTAGTCCACTGGTAGTGTACATAGGAATTTACTTCAAATCTACTTTACTCTTCACCTAACATGTTTTCATTGTTATACGGTTGGGGGCGCTATTATGCGTCTTCGACTGTGAAGCTTTGGGGGTGTTGATGGACTCGATCTACTCCTTCTGTGTTTTCAAGTCTGCATCATCGTTCTGAATCTGATCCAGGCGTAGTCTTTGACAAAAAAAGTTGGGTTTTTTCAACTTTTTGTTTAAAATGTTGCCTTTCTTTATGAAACATACCCACATTCAAGTGATGATAAAATAAGGATCCATGAAGCTATAATAAAATGTTTATTAAATTAGTTAAAGTACATTTAAAGGTTCTTTCATAAAAAAAAGTACTTATAGAATTAAAATAGTAAACTACTAGTATACTTATAAGTTCACTTGTAGTACAAATGAGAAACGCGGTTGTGAACCACTGACGCTCGAGAGATCAAGAATATTCCATTAAAACAAATAAGATTTCCTTTGATCACCCCATCCTCGTTTTCTTTTCTTGCATCCTCCCGTTGCATCTATGGGGTGAAGCTGAGGAAAGAGATGCATAAATAAGAAAAGAAAAGCACACCCTCTCTCGTCTTCTTGTACAAACATACTAGACTATCTTTAAAGAATGATGATGTGACTATACATCAGGTGACCTGTAAATGTTTCCATTGAGCGTAATTTCAAGTCGCATTTACAATTTGCGCAATTTGAAGGGTAATGGAAACGCAGCTAGTGAAAATGGTTTGAAACATTTTGGGGCCAGCGGAAGTGGATCTGTTTGCTTCAACGGTGAACCATCCCTGCCCACATAGCGATATATACAATCACTCAAATCAAAAAGGGTTCTGTACCTAAAGTGCTCTCAACTGCGTTCAGAGTTATAACTTCACTTCAAGCGAGGCAGCTGCAGGAGATTCGCTCCCTTCGCAGTTATTATGCACTGTTAAATCATCTGCTAAATCGATAGGCCTTGCTGCTTACATTATTGTCGCCTGGGAATGCGTTTTGTATATACGACTCATTTCTAACCTAACGTGATGTCTTCCTGTTTATAAAGCACCAACATTAGGCCCTTACTGCATGATACTGCATGAGCCCTTATATCAACACGACTGTTGTTATTGCATGGGTTCTGTCCGTACGACTTAACTCAGCTAAACGTGTTGTTTCCCTGAATATGCACCTGTTTTAAACCCCTATCAACTACTATCAACTGTTCAACTAGGTCCGGTAGTGGCCATCAGTATGGGTCTTTTGTATTAGTGGGACGTAACTATTGTTCAAAATACTGTATGTTCTGCTTGTGCAACTTAAATAAACCAAACAGTGTTTTCCTGTTTGTAAAGCACTTCATATGGGCCATTAGCTTGGTTTACGCTAAGCAACCCTTCACAGTGTCACGGCGAGATTTTATACGTTCCCCAGAAGCATCAGAAGATGCAGTGTTGAAGTGATCGAATCGAAAGTCAACATAACATACTAACGTAACCTCGGTTCCCTGAGATGAGGGAACGAGGCCTTGCATCTCATGCCATGAGCACTATTACTCAGGGTTTGTCGCGAGCTCATGCTCATGCTTGAATGCCATTGGCCGTTGTAGAATAACGCCGTTGTTCAATGAGGATTCAGTATTTCTCAGTGAGAGGTGTTTCCCCAAAAGCGTCAGAAGACACAATGTCTTGTTCCCTCATCTCAGGGAACCATGGTTACGTTAGTAACCTGAGATGTTTATATATGATTGGAACATGGCAAAGTATTCTACAATATGGTTGGTTCTTCATATGTCAAACCCTTCTATTATTAGGTAAAGCAAGATCTGCCCAAATCATGGGTTTATTGGTTGTTGGTTACTCAGTATGTCATGGGGCTATTATATTTAGATAGTTGCCTAGTTTCATTTCCCTTTTTCTTATAGTTGGACATGATTCAGGCACACACTGACTTAGCTCCAAGGTTTGGGGACATTTAGGTTTCAAAAGCATATAAATGTTATTCTTGCGAGAAAAAGAAATGTTAGTTATAATTCATTAATTGAAAATTCCATCACAATTTCGTTGATAGAAAATGCACGGACATGCTGGTTAAAATTTCTTATTTCTCTGGATTTGAACATTCATGGAAACATCTGGGATAATGTAAGTACATAAGTCAACAAAATACAGTATATAACACTGTTCTAGTGGTTTTTGGATATTTTAATCAAAAATCTTACATATAGTACCTTTAAATACTGAACCATGTCAGTTTTAACTTACCTTTGCCTTTGGGGTTTCAGATGCTTCACAAAATTGGACATTTTAGATTTTTTTTTACATGTTCAAAATATTCATAAACTTAACTAGATCGTAAAATATCTGATATTCAGATTCTCAAATATATGTAAGTAAATGTGTTTTAAAAAAGTTTATAATGATCACATTTGATTGCTAAGTTTAAGGGTTATGCGCTGTCAGAGCTAATGTTGTCAGATTTACAACATTAATGAATTTCTTCTTAAAGACATGAAGTTGTGTGGCTGGTGAACAGTGAGAAGAATAGAGTAAACTTTATGGTTAACTCTACAATGTGCATTTGATGTGGATAAAAAGTCTTCAAATTATGTTTGAAAGATTTATTATTGCCTCTTCCATAGACATCTTGTGTGTGTGTTTTTATTATAAATTGTTTACATTTACTTATGTGTATTTAAACGTCTGAAACATTAAATAGCCTAAACATTATGTGATTGAAAAAACTGAACAGTTATAATGAGCGCGTCCATCTCGGCACAATGCAGCTCTAATCATACCGCTATATAATGTCATTGAATCATTGAAAAATATAACAGTATGAGAGAATTATAGATCATAAACATAACTTTTAATTTAAATAAAAAATTTAACCATTTCAGAGATGCTTTGGATGAACAATATACAATTAGTGGCTGCAGTGAACTCTTGACAGTCTTGGAAGCGCATAAAAAGTGCTCTCATTGCTTCATAACATTAAAAGGGATAGTTCAACCAAAAATGAAAATTATGCCATGATTTCCTCACCTTCAAGCCATCCTAGATGTATATGACTATCTGCTTTCAGATTAACACAATCGGAGATATATTTAAAAATATCCTGGCTCTTCAAAGCTTTATAATGGTAGTGAATGGGAGTTCTGTTTTGAAGCCCCAAAAATTGCATCCATCCATCATAAATATGATCCATATGGCTCCAGGGGGTTAATAAAGGCCTTCTGAAGTGAAGCGATGGGTTTTTGTAAGAAAAATATCCATATAAAAATGAGGAAATATCCATTAAATTGGCATATATAAGTTGGGGCCCATTGGGCTCGGGCTAAAATGCAGGACTCTAGCTCCCACAGCCATTCATGAGAGTTTAAATGCTGAGGAATATTCCCATCTTCCCACAGGAGAAAAAGAACCAAGCTGGGGGAATTACTCCAGGGGAAACTACTGAAAAACTGTTGTAAATATGGAGTTTAAGGAGCCTGCAGAATGTGAGATGAAGATACAGAGGAACAAACAGGTTGGTGTTTTCCTTCATTCTCTTAAAGGTGGTACAGAGGATCTTTTCGTCGACTGATTTTTTTAAATGAGCGCATGTGTAAGAACAACCCCCCTCCATTTCGAGGGCACGCCTCCCAAATCTCGTGCACAAGTATTGGAACACGAGTGTTTACCACCTGCATTCGCTGTGTTATTAAGCCGGGCACACATTTAACGACTAGCTAAAACATTCTAAGACTGTGCTCAACATACAGCGATTGTTTCCTGCTCCTGAAGCAGATTTATATACTTTCACATGGAATTTGAACACCGACTGTAATCGCAGACTGAACGCAACTGGCTCTGACTGGACGCGTTTGAGCGCGATCAGTCATAAGTATCAATTTACATTCATAATCGGCCTTACAATCGTTAAGTGTGTGCGCGACTTAAAGCCGCGCACACACTTAGTGGATTCATTATGTCGGACTCACCGCAGGTAACTCATAATCTGCAGTTGTTACTCCTGTCTCCTGACAAAAACATTGCATGCGGCGCCTGTGGAGTGTGGAAAGTTACTGGAGCGCGCAGCCGCGCGTCTCTCACAAGGAACGTCATGGCAGTGATTGACAAGCCAGAGGGCCAATCGTTTACGCGATGATCGCGTAAACGATTGGCTGATGTTTTTAAGGCCCTACCTCGTGCACAGATGATGTATATTAATAATATTCCTTTCAGTGCACCTAATAAATAGTCTTTTATCAGTTAGTAAAGACAGTTTCAAGTAATATTGCAAAAATGTATAAAACAAAACATCCTCTGTACCACCTTTAAATGACTGATGAGGAACATTAAGATGAAACTTGACATAACATAAATCTAAATCTAGATACTAACCTTAATAGTAAATTGGAATTTGGCTAATTTGGGGCTCCCTGAATTTCTTTTTGTTTCAAATTATTCCATCTTCAACTGAACCATGGGAATTTAATGTTGATTTTAGCTCCAATGGAAGTGACTGAAGACAAACAACATCAGTTTCAAAAGAAGATGGGAAATGAAGATGGAAACACAGTCGTTTCACAGACTGAAAAGAATTTCACCCAAAAACGAGCTGGAAAAACTGGAGTCAAAGGATCTTTCACCTGTTCTGAGTGTGGAAGGAGTTTCACACAGAAAGGACACCTTAAAATACACACGAGAATTCACACAGGAGAAAAACCGTTCACATGCACTCAGTGTGGAAAGAGTTTCATACGTAAAGGACACCTAAATGTGCACATGAGAATTCACACTGGAGAAAAACCGTTCACATGCACTCAGTGTGGAAAGAGTTTCAAGCACAAAAGCTCTCTCAAAGATCATTTGCGCTCTCACTCTGGAGTGAAGTCTTTCAGCTGTGATCAGTGTGATAAAACATTTGTTGGTGCATCAAGCTTAAGACAACATCTTAAAGTTCATACTGGTGTGAAGCCTCACGTTTGTTCATTTTGTGGAAAGAGTTTTTCACAAATGCAAAATTTAAAAGTGCATGAGAGTATTCATACTGGTGCGAGACCTTATATGTGCTTTGACTGTGGGAAGACCTTCACTATATCCAACGACTTAAAAAAACACCAGAGAATTCATACTGGAGAGAAACCATACAAGTGCCCGCACTGTGAAGGGAGTTTCGCTCGGTTAGAATTATTGAAAACACACCAGAGAATTCATACTGGAGAGAAGCCGCACCAGTGCTCTTCATGTGGGAAGAATTTCACCCAATTATCTAGTCTACGAACTCATGGGAAAAAGCATTGCCCTCTCCTTAGGAAAAATAATTTTTTTCAAGTGTGCTATTAGTATATTTCTTTTAAACTAAAAAAATAAGAAAGTATTACTTTAAGTCTATTTTTTAAATACTTCTCAAAAATATACTTAAAATTGCATTCAAGTATACTTGACTTATACTGACTGAAATGTCTATTTGGCCTATACTTGTACTCAATCTTTTGATCGAGATATACTTAAAAGTATAATTAAGTATACCAAGTATACTTGGCTTGTAGTTGTGTTTAATCTTTTGATTGAGTAGCCTATTTAAATATAATTTTATTCAGTCTTATAAACAAACATAGATTGAAAACATTGATTTATCCACCTATTCCTATGCCCCATGACGTTTTGCGCAAATTATGGGAATGCTGCGACTGTAAAGAGCTCTTGCCATATATATTCTTGTTATAGCATGTCATAACATGATACCGTGAGTATCATCATGTCTGAAAATAAAACATGACAGACAAATTGACAGCTCATTCTGTAAAACTGATGGATAAGCTTTATTTGTAGGGCAACCTTATAATTTGAAATTATTTGTTTCAGTCTTTTTGAATGGAAGTTACCCAAACCGGAAGTGCCACCCATAATTCAAAACGCAGTAGGCTCGTCAGGGATAAGATGGATAAAGAAAACAGATATGTTCCTAATTCTGAGTGTCTGAATCTTTGTGTAGGCTAGTCCGCTGGTACTGTACATAGGAATTTACTTCTTATTCTTTCCCCGCTATGATTGAATTTTACAGCTATCCATGTTTTCACTGTTATACGGTTACGGTAGGGGGCGCTATTATGCATCTTCTGAAAGATTACAGAATCTCCGGATCAAAACACAGGGGAAGAAAAGGCTGAAACAAGTGATCGAAGATTGCTCACGCAAATGTAAAATAGCACATTTATCAAACATTAAACAGCATGTAAATCACAACTGCCTAACGCTACCAAATGAAATGACGAACCCATGAAGAGGAAACGACTGTGAAGTTTATTGATGAAATGCAATTTTCTCAACATTTTGTTTAAAATGTTGCCTTTCTTTATAAAACTTACCTACTTTCAAGTGTTTATAAAAAAGGATGCATAAAACTAAAATCAAATGTTTATTAAATTACAGTACATTTAAAGGTGTATTTCAATTAAGTATGAAAAATGATTACCTACATTGGAACGTAGAAGTACTGAAAGTTAAATAGATAGTAAACTAAAAGTATGATGTTATTATAGTATGAAAACTTACAAGTATACTTGCAGTATAAAACAAACAAACTACTACTATTGTTCATGACTACAAGTACTTTAAAGTGTACTTTCATAAACAAACAAAAAAAATACTACTAGTATTAAAATAGTAAACTACTAGTATACTTAGTTCACTTGTAGTACAGATGCAGTAAAAATGAGAACTAGTTGTGCACTTAAAGTTTACTAATTTTACACTTATAGTACACTTAAATGTATACTTTTATATACTAAAAGTGGGCCACCCAGATTAAAAAAAGTACTTTTCTATAATGTATTTAAAGTGCTCTATTTTCGTGCACTAATTTTGTACTTAATATACTAAAAATTCTTCTTTAGTACTTCTTAAGATAATTTCAAGAACATCTAAGTGTACTCAACTGTGCTATTTTGAGACACCATGAAATATGAACTTAAATGTGCTTTTAATATACTATCTCTGTATTAAAAAAAATAGTTACCACTTGTATTACACTATGGGTTCAAGTGTACTATAAATTGTAACTAAATATATATTTTTTTAAATTCAGAGATAGTTAAATACAACTATTCTTCAATATTGTCAGGTAGCCTAGCTGTGAAATTCCCTTTGGTCGTCTCACATCACACAATGATTTTCACTTGCTCTAGATGTCCCTCCTCACACAGCCAAAATTCATTGAAATCATTTTTT
Organism: Anabarilius grahami; assembly: GCA_003731715.1. Classification (NCBI taxonomy): domain Eukaryota; kingdom Metazoa; phylum Chordata; class Actinopteri; order Cypriniformes; family Xenocyprididae; genus Anabarilius; species Anabarilius grahami. The sequence continues at coordinate 942,464 of RJVU01049641.1, forward strand.
TTTCACAGCTAATACTTCACAAATATCAAAATCATCAAGCCACAGTATTTAAAGGGATAGTTCACCCAAAATGAAAATTCTGTCATCATTTACTCTCATGTCCTTCCTGAACCATAAGACTTTGGTTAATCCTCGAAACAGAGATTAAGATAGATTTTTAATGAAACCTAAGAGATTTCTGTCCATCCATTGACAATCCAAGACCAAAATTTAGAAGATCCAAAAAGGTCATAAAGGCATCGTAAAGCAAATTCATATGAAACAAGCGGTTTAATCAAAGTCCAAGAGATACAATCAAATCCGGCCTGCCAATAATCTTCATCTGGCCTGAGGGCACCCCAACCTCCCTCCTCCCTTACCTGACAGTGTGGCTAAATTTGGTTAGATACGTGGCCGCAGGGGCGCCTGCGACTGCACTGTCATGCACGCTCCTCTGACTGACCTGAGAAACGTTTTATTTTTACATTTTTATAAACGAATATTTCAGCAGTTATTATGTGTGTCCCGTATTTCTGTCGACTGTACCAGCAATACCAATCATTCGTGAATTAATCATTCTTTTGTCTTGATTCTTTCTTTTCCGTGAATTGGCCAAACTTGCTTCCATAATAATCTGAAACGATTTGAATTAGTTCGGACCGCTCGGTCACAAACCACTTCATCTGAAGTGGTTTCGCGGTCAGTAACAAAAAATACAGAACGAATTAAGGGAGCTGTGTTTATTCACTGTCCCGGGAATTATTAGGAAAGTTGATTTTCTGATCATATTTTTTCCAGGCACATCTTACCAATTCCAAACCACCACTATTAATTTTGTATTTAACCATTTATAAGTGATATACAGTACAGTCCAAAAGTTTGGAACCACTAAGATTTTTAATGTTTTTAAAAGAAGTTTCGTCTGCTCACCAAGGCTACATTTATTTAATTAAAAATACAGTAAAAACAGTAATATTGTGAAATATTATTACAATTTAAAATAACTGTTTTCTATTTGAATATATTTCACAAAGTAATTTATTCCTGTGATGGCAAAGCTGAATTTTCAGCATCATTACTCCAGTCTTCAGTGTCACATGATCCTTCAGAAATCATTCTAATATGCTGATCTGCTGCTCAAGAAACATTTAATGTGTACAATTGTACAAAATATTTGTGTACAATATTTTTTTTCAGGATTATTTGATGAATAGAAAGTTCAAAAGAACAGTGTTTATCTGAAATCTAATCTTTTGTAACATTATAAATGTCTTTACTGCCACTTTTGATTGATTTAATGCATCCTTGCTGAATAAAAGTATTCATTTCTTTAATTTCTTTTCAAAAAAATAAAAATAAAAATTCTTACTGACCCCAAACTTTTGAACGGTAGTGTATAATGCTACAGAAGCTTTGTATTTCAGATAAATGCTGTTCTTTTGAACTTTCTATTCATCAAGGAATCCTGAAAAAAAAAGTACACAACTGTTTTCAACATTGAAAATAATCATAAATGTTTATTGAGCAGCAAATCAGCATATTAGAATGATTTCTGAAGGATCATGTGACACTGAAGACTGGAGTAACGATGCTGAAAATTCAGCTTTGCATCACAGGAATAAATTACTTTGTCAAATATATTTAAATAGTACACAGTTATTTTAAATTGTAATAATATTTCACAATATTACTGTTTTTTTACTGTATTTTTAATTAAATAAATGTAGCCTTGGTGAGCAGACGAAACTTCTTTTAAAAACATTACAAATCCCTCGTGAGTGAGAATGGGTTAACTTTTTAATGGGAACAAGAGGGGAGCAATCTCGCCCTTCACCATGTTGGGACAAGGTGTTCTGCAAGGCCTGTGTCAGTAATTTAAAATCAAGTCATATTATTATGGTTTCAGAGACCATGGCTTTCAAAAGTGTGTAAATTGTACATTTTTCATTTGTGTATATGATTTTAATTAAAATTTTGGTATTCATCATAGTATTTAAAAATATAACAACCATTTTTTGTTGTTGTTGTTGTTGTTGTTTTGCCATGGTTAAAAAAGGGAAAAGGGATGGATGCAAAAGTATACAGACCCTACACAATTGTGCCATAAAACAATTGAATTTTGTTAAATATCACATGTCCAGGATTCAAGTTTAAAGAATTCAAATTCAACACTATATAAAATGCCACGTAATATTCAACTTTGTTAAATGACACTTCAAATTTACATAAAATTCAAATTTGTATAGTTTTGTCATAAACCTAGCTCCATAAAATCAGCATGAAAGGGAAGTTGCGCTGGTCTTTTCTTCCCTTATTGTGCCGTATATCCGAATGAAACGACTTCTGGAACAAGAACCAATGTGGGGTGGGGCTTGATTTTATCCATGGGGAATTGATTGGATAGTTGGACTGCTGTGGTTTGCTATTGGTGGATCTGACAGGTTGCCCCGCCCTCGTCATCAGAGAAGACAAGAGATGTCACTGCAAGAGGGAGGGGAGGATATTCTGATTCAAGATTACGAAACACATGAATTTAAAATAATAATAATGTGCATGGGTAAATCATTTATAATAAACATTGCAATATTCAATTAAAAACTGTCGAACTGTCAATTTGGATTTCATGGTGACTTTAAGATTGGTGTCATAAGCAGTGAACAGCGGAAGCTCTGTAAGCACCGCCCTCTCTAATGTTGATTTCACTTCTCCTTGATCTCTGAAGACCACAGTGTTCGTTTCACTGAGGATCATATTATCTGGACTGGGATCATGGCCTACCAATGTAAACTTGCTGAGAAACTTATTATCCTCAATGAACGGGGTCAAGGAGTACTAGTCAGGATGAACCATATTAAAAAGGTGAGAGGAAAATGGCAATATTCACAAACCCGTAAAAAAGACAAATACATGCAGGGCTGAATTGTGTTTGATTGAACTTGCAGTGAATATGTGATTGATTCACATCAGATTGAACTGAATTAACTGAATGCTTTGCTTGTTGAATTGTATGTAGAATCAAACGATGCTCAAATCTCACACTGTTTTTTAATGGTCCAGTTTTGTGTCTGTTTTTATCATTCAGATGGGTTTTAAAAGTACTTTGTATTCATTTTATTCAGAGGGCTTTCAAAAGTATATTTTATGTACTGTATTTTGACGTGTTTTGAGAAGAAAGTATGTTCTGTCTCAGTTTTGTAGAGAAAGAGGAAGTGCACACAGGAAATGAAGAGGACCTGTCAGGCCTCTCTGTAAACCACATCTCTCTCACACATTGCAAACAGGCTGTATTTCCTGTCTGTCTCAGAAAGCAGTTGTACTGTAGCGCTTCTCAAGAACAAATCCACTGTCAAGACTAATGCCGGGATTTAGTGCAAATGAATAAATGAATAAATCCTCTGAATGACTCTTTAGTGCCTTTGCACTGCCTCTAGTGAGTCATGCCATAAAGGCCAAAGGTTAATCAGACCTCTCTGCTTGACATCCACAGTGAAATGTGCACTTCAGAATCTTCTGAATGTCTGACAGGAAGGTTATTAGTTGTTTTTATTTAAGACTTGTAAAAAATGTTATGTTAAATCCATTCTCTTAACCCAGTTTATTTGTTCATGACTTAATTAGTATGCCATTCACAGGTTTATCTCCCCAAAAGTGAAAACATTGAGCCTCCCAGACACCATATAAACATTGAGAGTGTCCACTCAGATCCTTCAATCTCTTTCCAGCTCAGCCTATAGCGAGAGTTTGGGGGGTGGCTACTGTAACAGGCTGAGAGTTTGGGGTGTGGCTACTGTAGCAGGCGGAGAGTTTGGGGTGTGGCTACTGTAGCAGGCTTAGAGTTTGGGTGTGGCTACTGTAGCAGGCTTAGGGTTTGGGGTGTGGCTACTGTAACAGGCTTAGAGTTTGGGCGTGGCTACTGGCTACTGTAGCAGGCTGAGAGTTTGTGGTGTGGCTACTGTAGCAGGCTGAGAGTTTGGGGTGTGGCTACTGTAGCAGGCTGAGAGTTTGGGTGTGGCTACTGTAGCAGGCTTAGGGTTTGGGGTGTGGCTACTGTAACAGGCTGAGAGTTTGGGGCGTGGCTACTGTGGCAGGCTGAGAGTTTGGGTTGTGGCTACTGTAGCAGGCTTAGGGTTTGGGGTGTGGCTACTGTAGCAGGCTGAGAGTTTGGGGCGTGGCTACTGTAGCAGGCTGAGAGTTTGGGGCGTGGCTACTGTAGCAGGCTGAGAGTTTGGGGCGTGGCTACTGTAGCAGGCTTAGGGTTTGGGGTGTGGCTACAAACCAAAATTTGCTGCATTTAGGCTTTCAAAGATTAAACAGTTCATGAACACATCAAAGCAAATAGGGCATTGCGATGCTACTAGGTACAATACAATACAGTTTTATCAGGTTGTTTGAAAATATCCTTAATTTTTGTAATTCCGTTAGGTGTCACTAATGTCGCAAAAACTACATTGTTCACTTTGTTAAATTTTTGAGCATAGACCAGGGACTTGATGGTAGTTGAACAAACTCAGGGTTATGGCATTAGTTTTGAGTTGACAAAATCAAGGCTTTGTTGGTACATCACGCTGATCATCAACTTTCTCTGTCAACTCAGACTTTGATCCTGTGCTAATGAAAGTGTGACATTACTAGTGAACAACTAATAACATGCCTTGAAACATAGAGAAACTGTGATTCACTTCTTGCGAGAGACTCAGCGCAATTATGTTCTCTTTTTTGCAGAAGATTAAGAGATTGAAGAAAAAGAAGTATATAAATGCATTTACACAGCCAGACAGTTTTTTATTTCTAAAAATTATCTCTGTTTTATGTGATTTTGCATTCTGTGTTTTGGCTAATCAATATGTTTTTCCAGGTATGCACAGACCCAAAGCGAAGACCAACATATTTTACTGATAAAAGCATGGAGTCTGCCATCAAATACATCAACAGAAAATTTCCCAACATTGACTTCAGGGGTGGAAGTGTGAGTATTCACAGACAAAAACTGTGATTCATTATTGTCTTTGTCTTTTGCTTAAATGTTAAATAATTATTTTGCTACACTATTTCAATAGTCCACTTTACTAGTAACTATAAGTAACTTTGCAACTACATGTCAACTAACACTCATTAGAGTATTAGTAGGCTGTTAGGGTTCGAGTTAGTAGCAGCAGAATACGGCTGTCAGTCCTGCATTTGAGTCCTTAATATGGTTACGTTCACACACAGTTCAGTTATTTAAGGGAGTGATGACTGCATTCTATAACCAAACTCACTCCTGTAAATTTTCAGGACTCACAACCGCATTCTCTGAAAACCCGCGCTGTGTGAACAGAACCGAACTGGACAACTAGTTGTCCATCACTCATACAGCAAGAGAACTGCTCTGTGCTGCACTAACGTGAGTCCACCATGTGTTGTGGATTTTCATGTGTGGTTTTAGGACATTTCAAGACTCACACCTGCAAGTAAATACATTTGTCAATCCCAGAAGCTGACAGTGAGAACGTAACCTAAGTTGACATGTAGTTGCAAAGTTACTTATAGTCAGTACAATGTCTGTTGGGGAGCATAAAATAAAGTGTTAGCAGATATTAAGTCTACTAATACTCTAATGACAGCTAGGTCCTCATTACACCTGGTATTAAGATGCGTTTTGGTCGATCGGATCACAAGTGGACGACGCTAAATACAGGTGGAAACGGGGTCTAAAATGGTTTGAGCTTATCCACTTTCGACCACTTCCAGAGGTAGTCGAAAACGCATTAGACTGGATTGCTTTCATAGTGTAGACGCTCATGTGATCGAATGTGTTAGTACAGACACTAAAAACCACCTACTCTCCGCCTATTGACCTAATGTGTAAACATTACGGGAAGTGCTCTAGCCAGATGGGATTTAAACTTGGTTGGCTGAAGACCCAAGTCTGGTTTGAAGATGAACAACATACCAAGCACAATGTTCTGTCACTGTTCTTGATTTCCAACACACGTTCAGACAGTCTTGCATGTGTCAGAGCAGAAATGAAAGCTGCTGCTCTTTTTGTTTTTCCATCAAATTAGGTCACGTTCATATGTAAATTGTGCAAGCTTATTTTGTCCGAAAGATTGAAAGATCTGAAAAAAACATACATTTCCCCACCCATAGACCCTCCTCTTTGAAGAAACCAATCGACCAAAACGCATCTTGTTACCAGGTGTAAACAGGGCCCTAGTTGACATGTATTTGCAAGGTTACTTATAGTTAGTAGAATGTCTAAAGTGGACTATCGAAACAAAGCATTAACACTTTTTTTCATTGCACCATGTTTCTGCAGCAACATCTGAGCAACATACAGAAGCAGAAGTCAGTCGTTCTGGAGGGCCTGCACAGTTACTACGAGTCCTTCATCGATGTCATGGAGTTCAGGGTAAGAGTGTCAGCTGATCTTTACAAAGTCTTTGTCAAGTAAGCCAAGTTCATTTGGTGGTCATCTTGGTAATATTACTGGCTAAAGTCTTGGCAACAAAAATTACTTTTAAAAGTAACTTTCCCCAACACTGGTGCAAACAGTGTCTACCACTAGATAGACACTAAAGACCAAAATGTCTTCTAAATGAATAAATGTAAATGTGTATGAAGACATCATTTTCATTAAATAAATCTTTCAGTTGTCTTTGTAATAAAACATGTTATGTACTGCGACTGATATGATATTCCTGTTTTAGCGTCAGCATTTTTAATTTATTTATACATATTTTGTCTTTAGGACAATGTTTATGAGTTGCTCAACACAATAGATGCCTGCCAGTGCTTCTTCAACATCGTAAGTATGACTCTTGAAGAGAATATAGAACTCAAAAAGAGGCAGAGACGGTTTTATATTTTTTATATCTGTGGTTATAAATGCTTTCAGGCTGTAAATTTTGACTTCACCAAGAACTACCTGGATCTCATCGTCACCTACGCCTCAGTCATTTACATGTTGTCCCGCATCGATGACAAGAAGTTGATTGTGGGAATGTATAACTGTGCATATGAGCTGTCCAATGGAAACAGGTAATATGATCACATGACCACACTTTTAGACACAGTGGCTGCATCCGAAATCACATACTTCCTTACTATATAGTAGGCGAAAAACTGTATGTGACATAAGAAGTACTCAAAAAGTACCGAGATGACCTGCTTCTTCCGGAAGTGTGCATACAATGGACACTTTCCTATCCCATGAGGCCACGGGAGAGGATTTATGAATGGCGGTAATGGATAATGACAACATGGAAAATGTAGTACGTACAGTTTACATTCATACTTCACACATAGAACATACTTTTTAGTGCCCGCAAAGTAACTACTAATTCAAATGATGTACCTACTCAAGAGAGTATGTGATTTCGGACGCAGCCACAGTGTAATGATCGTGTTCTGTTCCTGCTTTCTTTGTTCCCTATTTCCCCGCTTCTTTTCCATTTCCTACTGTAGTTAACAGTCCTTGTTTGTTGCTATTGTTACTGATTGCTTTGTGCACCTGTTTCTTGTTCAGTTTGTTTTCCCCTGTGTATTTAAGCCCTCAGTTTTGTTCTCCTCATGTTCCAGGATTGTCTTTATAGTTTTTTTAAGTAAATCTGCCGCACTTCTGATCCTCTACTCCTCCTTCCTTGCCGGCACTGTCGCACACAGTGCTTTTGTGCAGTTAGAGACCTGTTTCACTTTGAGACTAGAAGCAAAAAGCTATTCTTATTCTTGTAGGTATAATATCACTACAATAATTTAAGTACTCCTACAGAATCATATATTGATATTTCTCCTGAATCTTCCCAAAGGGTGTTTGTTTTATATCCATCCATCCAAATACTTGCTTTACCAACTGGTTGTCCATAAATGTTATTGACTTTCTCTGTCAGTTGTAGGAAGCAGCCAACAGTCCTCATGAGGAAAATGGCTCAAAAAACAACGCAAATGCGAAAAGGTTTATGCGTGTTGAAATATATATAATATTATGAAATATGATTTTGTGTGTGATAACTACTGTGTGCAGTGATCCCTCGTACCCTCGACTTGGACAGATGTTCTTAGAGTACGACCATCCCTGGAAAAAACTGTCCGAGGAGTTCGGTCCCCACACCAAGGTCAGTCACATTTACAGACTCTTTCAATTCCATCAAAGCACACATATTTCAATGCTGGTCACAAAATTATTTTTATGGTTCAAAATAATTTTTTTGATTTTGTTATTATGGTTTTTATTAATATTTTTTATATATTTTTATATTTTATGTTTTTAGTTCATTTTAGTAATTTTGTGGTGTGTTTTTGTCACTTTTAATAGTTGTTGGGGGTTTTTAATATATATTTTTGTTTTTGTTATTGAAGTACATCTAGTTAAAGAGACAGTTCACCCAAAAATGAAAATGTTGCCATCATTTACTCATTCGCATGAGTTTATTTCTTCTGTTGAACACAAAAGAAGATATTTTAAAGAATGTTGATTACCAGACAGTTGACGGCACCCTTTGACTTCCATAGTATTTTTTTTTCCTATTATGGAAGTCAATGTGTGCCGTCAACTGTCTGGTAACCAACATTCTTTGAAGGGGACCTATCATGAAAATCTGACTTTTTCCGTGTTTGAGTGCTATAATCGGGTCCCTGGTGCATCTACCAACCCAGAAAAAGTGAAAAAGAACAACCCAGTAACTCTGTTTTGGCAAGCCCTTCTCTGCAAGCATGTAAAAAAAAACAAGCCGCTCAGATTTTGCTCCCCTTGTGACATAGGAAGGGGATTTTATTATAATATTACTGCCACTTAACCTGTACGTTTCCACCCATGGCACCGGCATTTTTATTTTCACAAGCAAAAACGGTGTACCAGTTCTAACGCCATGGCAAAAGTTCACAGATAATATTTTGGGAAAAATATTAGATCATTCACAGCATTTGATAGCAATAATAAACGATAGTCTAGCAAACAGGTACGCTATGTATAGTGGCCGTCCATATGGGTTTTGCACAAAAGATTAACATGACGGCACATGCTAGTGGATGAGTTGAATCAACTCCACAGCAACTACAAAAATTTATCCACTAACCGTTCAGAAACGTCCAGTTTCATTCTAAAAGTTGTACCTTCTTCTTGAGTCTCTCCATCAGTGTCGACTCCGGTTTGAACAATGTAAGGCTGAACACCGTTACTGACAATCCTCAATTTGGCTGCGTGAGATTCTCCAGCTTTGTTGTTGTTGTGCAACTGAAGCATGAGCTGTTAAAGCTCCACCCTCTTCTGGAAAGGGGGCGGGAGCAGCAGCTCATTTGCATTTAAAGGGACACACAAAAACGGCGTGTTTTTGCTCACATCCAAATAGGGGTAAATTTGACAAGCTATAATAAATGATCTGTGGGGTATTTTGAGCTGAAACTTCACAGACACATTCTGGGGACACCAGAGACTTATATTACATCTTGTGCAAAGGGGCATTATAGGTCCCCTTTAAAATATCTTCTTTTGTACTCAACAGAACATTTTTGGGTGAACTATCACTTTAAATTAAAATGGTTCAATGGTACATTAAAAAATGAATGTACTCTATTTTAGTTTTATAATGTTTTTTTTTTATATATTTTGTATTTTAAGGGGATTTTATGGTACTAAATTATATTTACACTGTAGTTATTATCCATTTATTAACTTTTTGAGCATAGACCTGAAAATGAAATTTCCAACTTAAACTGTCATAAATTTTGAAAGCTTTAGAGCACAGACTAAATATTGATCTCTTTTTGAAGATTATTGCTGAAGTGGAAAAAGTTTTTAAAAAGTTAACTTAAAACAAGTTACAGAATTTTATGCCATAAAGCCATAAATCTATAGCTTGATATCTCAAAAAAATAGTTTGCAGTATAATCGCAGTACCAAAAGTTTTCAACCACTCTTTTCCAATTTCCGAGGAGCACAAGTGTGACTATTTTTTTAGGATCGTTTAACTTTTTCAAATCATGTCCATGATGTTTTTGTGTGTGTTCACATAGCAAGTGCCAAAACCTTTAATAAGCTTTGTACCACTCCTATGAAGCAAAAAATTCTAAAAAAAAAAAAGAAAAAGGGTTTTTTTTCGGTCAAAAATGACGGAAGAGCACCAGAGGGTAAATTAAGTGACTGAATAACGCTTTCTGCTGTTGTCAGTCTGTGACAGAGGCTCTTCTCTCGCTGCATATGGTGTATCCACGGAGGAATCTTTCTGCTGACCAGTGGCGTGGCGCTCAACTCCTGTCACTGCTGGCTTCCCCTGCCACCATGCTCACCCCTGCATGTTGTGACACCGTACGTATGACTGTAGAGATCATCTCAGTTATCAGCTCAGATGCTTTTTGCTGGGTTTTTGATTATATCCTGCCTTTGCTGTCCATGATGTATCAGTAAACAGTTGTGCATGTGGCTGTTTGTATGAAGGACTGACACTAAACATTGTTTATAGATGGCTTGTGAGTATCTGTCCATGGAGGTGATGGAGCGCTGGATCCTCAGTGAGTGTCTATATACATGAAGTCATGCTGGTGCTATTTCAATTCCATCTTCCACTATTTTACTATTTTTCCACACACGACTCTTTATTTGAGAGAGCAACTATTTCTGTCGACTAACAAAGTGTGGCAGCATCACTGAGCCTCTGAGAAAGACTGTAATAATTACAAATGACATGAACTTGAATGAAGCCAGAAGGATGTTTCCATTGATAATGAGGTGTTTAAATGGCTGTGTTATTTTCTTAATGCTCTCTGGTTACCCAGCTAACATTCTCAGAACGTTCTAGAAAGGTTCTCTCAAAGTTATGAACAAACCTTCTTCCAGTAATGCTACACTCTAAAAAATGCTGGGTTAAAAACAACCCAAGTTGGGTTGAAAATGGACAAACCCAGCGATTGGGTTGTTTTAACCCAGCGGCTGGGTTAAATGTTTGCCCAACCTGCTGGGTAGTTTTATTTAACCCAAATATTGTTTAAAAATTACTGTATTTCTTGCTTAAAATGAACCCAAAATATGTTGGAAATTAACATTTTATTAATATGTTTAATAAACAAACATGTATTCATACTTTTTTTGAATAATATTTAAACAATAAACATTTATTAAATTGATTATTAATAAATGCTCATCTTTTTGATTATTATTGTTGCCTCTAGTAATTATGAGTCTGATTTTTAATTTCCAACCTATTTCGGGTTCATTTTAAGCCAGACATATAGTAATTTGTAAACAATTGTTGGGTTAAATAAAACCCAACAATTTGTTTTTGGTGTCAAAACAACCCAATCGTTGGGTTTGTCCATTTTCAACCCAACTTGGGTTGTTTTTAACCCAGCATTTTTTAGAGTGTAATGGAACGTTCGTTCAAAGTTATCTGGTCTTTATAAAACGTTAGCACAAAAAAATTATTTATACATCATTCATGGAACAAATGTTACTGATTCAGAACATTCAGAGAATGTAACATTCCCATAATGTTTGATGAATGATAAAATGGAATATTCCCTTAACCCTCACATAACCAAGAAAAAAACATTTTTAAAACTAGACGTTTTGAACATTCAGAAAACATTCAGAAATAACATTATCATAACTTAATGGAATGTTAGAAACGCGTTCTTAGAACTTATTTTTGTTAGCTCGGTATGAATGTCTGTACAGCACCAGTGTCTGAGTACACCACGTTTGTATTAATGTGTTGTTGTCTTCTGGTTGTCAGTTGGCTTCCTGTTGTGTCATAGCAGTCTAAACAGCAATGCTGGCTCTCAGAGTTTATGGAAGATGGCCCTTCGTAACGGCCTGTACATCACAGTCATCAGAGACGAGGTTCTCAACATACACAAGCTCTCCGAGGAGTTCTTCGACAGTCTCAAAGGGTAACACAGGCATACAGAGTCAGTAAATGGATGCTGCTGCAAGATTCTGATGTATTCACCGAAGCGTTTCTTATCATGTAAACAGTTTAGCTTTGCATTTTTTTTCCAGGTACAATAAACGCATTCCTGACATCAAAGAATGTAAAGAGTATGTCATCACTAACTGGTAAGCATCTAAAGTATGAGCTTATTTCGAATGCAGGAATAACAGATAACATATTTTTGTTAGCTGGGAAGGCATGTGATATTCCTGTAGGCTACACAGACAAAACAAGTTTATGCATTATAAAACGTAGACTTCACAGTGGTTATCTTACCAGCATGAAAAGCAAAACGGTTATTCAAACAGCAAACATCCTAAAAGTGCCTGATGAACAGAGTAAATGTTGACCCATCTCACTGGTTCTCCAGCGGAGCGTTGCGGAGAGAGAAGCGCAGCTTCCTAAGAAATGCTCTGAAGGAACTTACCAAAGTTTTGGAGGATGAACCTGCACTGCTTGGACCCAAGGTTTCAATCATTCTTTTCATGCTATTTTTGATGTACATGTTTTAGGACGTACATTAACCCAGATCTCTGTGGCTTGATCTCTATTTGGTTTTTCCAGGCTTTATTTGTGTTCATGGCGCTGTCGTTCTCCCGTGATGAAGTGCTCTGGCTTGTGCGTCATGCTGAGAACATCCCCAAAACCAAGACACCAGAGGATTATGCAGACTCGTAAGTGTCATGTTCACCTGCACTACACAACTCAAACTCTGTTAAAGGGTTAGTTCACCCAAAAATGAAAATTCTGTCATTAATTACTCACCCTAATGTCGTTCCGAATGCGTGAGACCTTCGTTCATCTTTGGAACACAAATTAAGATAAACTGCAACGTAATTACCACTTTTAAGGCCCAGAAACATACTAACGACATCATTAAAATAGTCCATGTGACTTCAGTGGTTCAACCTTAATGTTATGAAGCGACGAGAATAGTTGAATAATGCCATTATTTTTGTTTTGTTTTTGCACACAAAAAATATTCTTGTCACTTTACAACATTAAGGTTGAACCACTGCAGTCACATGGACTATTGTAACGATGTCTTTAATACCTTTCTGGACCTTGAAAATGGTAATAACGTTGCAGTCTATGGGGGGTCAGAAACCTCTCAGATTTCATCAAAAATATCTTAATTTGTGTTCTGAAGATGAACGAAGGTCTTACAGGTGTAGAACGACATGAGGGTGTGTAATAAATGACAGAATTTTCATTTTTGGGTGAACTAACCCTTTAAGAGCACCTTTGACATGCTGTCAAAAACCACAGAGAAACATTTTGACTCGTCGATCAATTTGTACAGACAAACAACAAATGAGTGTATAGTAGTACAGCACTTATATTCAGCAGTTCATCAGTAATGTGACCTGCTCTATTATTTTTAAGTCACTTTGACCCAGAAAGGCATTTTGGGCCAGATTTACTAAACGGGTCAAATGAGACTACAATCCCGTAGAAATGCTGATGGGGGTGTAAAGTTCTGCGGCTGATTTTGACAATGAGCAAATTAAAGGGGACCTATAATGCCAAGATGTAATATAAGTCTCTGGTGTCCCCAGAATGTGTCTGTGAAGTTTCAGCTCAAAATACCCCACAGATCATTTATTATAGCTTGTCAAATTTGCCCCTATTTGGGTGTGAGCAAAAACACGCCGTTTTTGTGTGTGTCCCTTTAAATGCAAATGAGCTGCTGCTCCCGCCCCCTTTCCAGAAGAGGGCGGAGCTTTAACAGCTCACGCTTCGGTTGCTCAACAACAACAAAGCTGGAGAATCTCACGCAGCCAAAATGAGGATTGTCAGTAACGGTGTTCAGCCTTACATTGTTCAAACCGGAGTCGACACTGATGGAGAGACTCAGGAAGAAGGTACAACTTTTAGAATGAAACTGGACGTTTCTGAATGGTTAGTGGATACATTTAGCATGTGCCGTCATCTTAATCTTTTGTGAATCAGTCCGGCGTAAAATGACGGCATGACAACAACACTCTACTACAACAACTCTTCCTCTTCTCTAAAGCAGCCCAACATGGCCCCGTCCCCTTTGTTGCGTGTTCTCTAGGGCGGGGTTTATGTAAATTTTAAGGTTAGTGATGTCATCAACCCAGGAAGAAGCTCGTTGTAGTCCCTACCAGCTGTTTGTTGTAGTCCTTAAACAGAGAATTCTTTAAAAGAAAATATCTCCCTTTGCATTGAACTTTGAGCGTCGTAACTTTGCAGATGTTGTTTATGATCAAACAGCAACATTACACACTAACTAAAGTTAAAAAAGTGAAATCATAATCAAACACCCCTTTAAAGAACGCAGATGCAGCAGCTCATTTACATAATGACCAGCACAATCTACCAAGAGCAGCGCAGATTACCGTAGGGCCACAAACAAACAGAGCCGCTGATAATCAGGTGCAGATAATACTTAAAACAAAGCATAAAATGGTTAAGACATGCTTTCTTTGGGTGTTAAATAATGGCACAAATACCAGTAAACTGACTAGCTTAAACCTTAGTAAATCATGATTTATTTAAAAATGCGTCTGAAAGTTAAACTCCTACAAATGCATAAGCAATAATGTCAGCCGCTGAAATAACTGTGTTCACGCATTTCCATCACTCATTTCTCACTGTGTGTCTTGTAAAGACTGATTCGGTACTGTTCAGTGGGAAATGCAGCATCATAAGTTGATGTGTTAACTGTGTTTGTGGTACAGACAGATGGCGGAGCTCTTGTACTACATGGAACGGCTGCAAGCTCTGCTGGCTCAACACAGATATATCATTCAACGCTACCATCTTCAGTACTTGTCACAGTATGATGCTCTAGTGCTCAATGACACCATCCAGGTACAGAATTTCTCACTCTCCTGTTCACAAACGAATGTTGTGCATTTCTATCAGAAGGTTTCTATGCAGGTTTTGCTCTTCTCATTTCAGGGCATGTACGTCTGTCCAGAGGAGGAATCGGTTCTCATGTCGTCATTCGTCTCAACTCTGTCTGCAATGAGTCTCAAGCACTGTGAGTTCTTTCTACAACACATTTAATATATTTTCTGAACACACTTGTGGAAGCACAGCCACATATATTGTCATCAGGTATAAATAATTGTGCGAAGTGTAATATTCCTTTTTTTATGCCTGTCTAATAAATACATTCGAGTGATTATTGTCATTTCTTGCCCCACTTTCCAGGTTCAGTGTCTTGATAAACTGTTTAGTGAATTAGTGACTCTCTTAATTGTGAGAACGCCTGACAGGGACGTAGACTTTTGAGAAAAAATCCCTGTATTGTGTGGAGTTTGGTCCCCACAGCTTGTGGTTTCTGCCTATAGAAAGCAGTTGTGCTGTGTTTGTAGTGAGCGCTAAACTGGGTAGGATTGGTTTGGGTTTGTCAACTCAAGACCTACTCATGTTTGATCAACTAAATTCGTGTAACAAGCCTCTGGACAGTTCGACCATGTTGTGAACTGCTGAAGTGAATTCAGCTTTATTTCTATAGTGCTTTATACCATGTAAAAAGGAAAATAACAGAATCAAGTTTGGGGTCACTAAGATTTTTTTTTAAAGAAATTAATACTTTTATTAACCAAGGATGCATTATGTTGATCAAAAGTGACAGTAAAGACATTTATAATGTTACAAAAGATTCTATTTCAGATAGATGCTGTTCTTTTGAACTTTCTATTCATCAAATAATCCTGAAAAAAATAAAATGTATGATGGTTTCCACAGAAATATAAAGCAGCACGACTGTTTTCAACATTGATAATAATCATAAATGTTTCTTTAATATCAAATCATCATATTAGAATGATTTCTGAAGGATCATGTGACACTGAAGACTGGAGTAATGATGCTGAAAATTCAGCTTTGATCACAGGAATATATTACATTTTAACATATATTCACATAGACAAAAGCTATTTTAAATTAGAATAATATTTTACTATTTTTACTGTATTTTTGATCAAATAAATGCAGCCTTAGTGAGCAGAAGAGACTTTCAAAAACAAAACAAAAAATCCCACAACCCCAAACTTTTGAACGCTAGCGTGTATTTCATCAATAGATATGATATGATCCGAGCTCATTTTCTCTCATCTGACATCTTGCAGCATATTAGATCAAATTTGTATCAGGAATCCAAATCCAATGTTACATGCAGATTTATTTGCTTTCCTAATATTCTTTGTTGATCTTTTTATACAGTGAATGCAGGAGAAGAATTTGACCTGAAACCGTTCCGACTGGACTGGTTAAGACTGCAGGTACGGCTCTGATTGATACATTATATACATTCATAGGCC
This sequence comes from Anabarilius grahami, assembly GCA_003731715.1. Classification (NCBI taxonomy): domain Eukaryota; kingdom Metazoa; phylum Chordata; class Actinopteri; order Cypriniformes; family Xenocyprididae; genus Anabarilius; species Anabarilius grahami. The sequence goes on from RJVU01049641.1 coordinate 958,644, forward strand.
TGTCAAATTGATCAGAGTGGAAATCATGATTTTTATACATTTATTTATACACATTCGTGTTTGTGTGTACACAACTACATCCCAGCGAACAGAGAACGTTCTCTCAAAGTTATGAACAAATGTTCTTCCAGTAATGTTAACAAAATAGTTCTAAAGTCTGGTCTTTAATAATTTTCTCAAAATATTAGAACAAAAACTTAAAAACATTTTTTTTCTGAAATGTTTTAGTAACATTCCCAAATGATAAAATGGAATGTTCCCTTATGTTCGCATAACCAAGAATAAAATGTTTTCATAACTTAATAGAAACGTTAGCAAAATGTTTGGTCACACTTTAGATTAACAGAGGTCCAATTTTCACTATTAACTACGACTTTTCCCTCAATAAACTCCTAATTACTGCTTATTAATAGTTAGTAAGTTAGTTGTTAAGTTTAGGTATTGGGTAGGATTAAGGGATGTAGAATATGGTCATGCAGAATAAGGCATTAATGTGCTTTATAAGTACTAATAAACTGCCAATATTCTAGTAATATGCATGCTAGTAAGCAACTGTGTTCCTACATTCCTATTGCCTGTTAAAACTGAGTTTTTGTGCCTTTGTTTTTCTTTATTATCATTTTTAATTTAGCAATTTAAAGTCCTTTAGCTTTAAAACTTAGGACTAGCCATTGTTTCAGTTTTGCACATAATGTATAGCATAGACTAAATTCACTATATTTATTTTCATGGCCTTCAGTTTGCACCTTTGGAGGACAATATTGTGCAAGAAGTGTAATAACTTGTTTAATTTTTTTTTTTCAATTAAATAATGAACAAACTTAATTAATTAAGCAATCAATTACCAAAATAATAAAATAAAAGCAGTCCAAAATGCATAAATGCAATTAGTACATTGTCAGGCAGACTAGAAAAGTATTGTATCCATAACATCTCAATCTTAATAAGCATCAAAAGTTACACCAACCGTTACAGATGTTTTGTTTGCGTTCTCCAGGCTTACACCAGTGTCGGTAAAGCTGCTCTGGCACTGAAGGACTACCCTGAGCTCGCCAAGATCATGAACATGACCCAGTTTCACACCAGGATGATGGACAATGTGAATGAACTCCTCTGTGAGACGGCCGATCTCTCTATTCTCTGGTGAGTCGACTGTGATTATCAATACTGAACTTTTGTGCTTTGTGCAGCGAGGGTCATCCTCACATGTCAAGAATAAGAATTGTAAGACTTCCTCTTTTTTTTTTTTTGCTGATTTTGCTGTTTTTTTAAAAGAAAATATCCACTCTTTACCATCTAATTACTGTCTTATCTCTAAAATGACAAAAAGCACCATCAAATTATCATAACTGTAGTCCATATTACTCTACATTTCAATCTTCTGGAGTAATGTGGCAGGTTTGTGTGAGAAAATGACTGACATCTATGGCATAATTCATCTATGGCATATATTTTTCCTCTCACAGCTCAGTATATAAGTTGTATGAACCAGACAAGTGGTGCATCAAAACCATTTGACGTAAAATATTGGTTCTTGATGAAAATGTTTTTTATGGTTTTGGTTTAGTTCTAGTTACAGTTAACCCTGAATTGATGTTCATGACAATGAGATAACAGAATGATTTTCTTTAGTGAGTCATTTAACCATAAACCATATAATTTCAGCGAGTTTTAGTTACATGACCGAACAAGCAGCGGCCAAAGTTTGAATCATCTGTGAATCCACTGAGCCTTAAAAAGTGTAAATGGACAAGCGATGCACTGTTGATTTCACGTGTCTGTAATCTTTCAGCTTCCACGCTCGTGTGTTTGAGAAGATGTTCTCTCAGAGCAGCGAGGACGTGTGCATGCAGCGCTACCTCATGGCTTTCCCACTCGCCTGTTCACACTTCAGTCAGTGTCTCCATCCGCTCTGTCCAGAGGAGGTCAGTATTGTTCCTACTCAACCAGCATGTGATTCAGAATGACTTTACCATTTACGCAATTTGCCTCATTGCCCTTGGATTGAACCAGGACTCTTAAATTCTGCACTGTGTGTTGAGAACATAAAGGTCCATGAAGACTCATTATCTTGTATCTGACAGCCAATCTAACTCTAGCACCTCTATAGTCTCTAATATAGACTCTATTGTCCTAATCAGACCAAAGTCTTTTTTAAAGAGGATCTATTCTGCTTTTTTCCATGTTCATCTTTCTTTAGTGTGTAATGTTGCTTATATAAGAAAGATAAAGCTCTTCAAAGTCCCTCCAGCGGGAGTTCTTCTCTATATCAGTGTCAGTGTTTCTGAACTCCCTGAAACACCTCCATTGTAGTCTTTTCAGAAGGAGGGGCTTCATAGAGACAGGAACTAAACACATCGTTAGACTGGGAAGAGAGGAGCTGCAACAATGGAGAATATGAGGAAAATAATCAACATTCAAGCAGGAAAACCTGTTCTAGTAGAGCCCAAAAGCAACATCAAGACTTTGTAAAAAGGCATAATAGATCCTCTTTAAGGAAACTTAACAGAAAATTTTCACAAATGGAAAACTACCCCTAAATGATGTTCTGTTGTGTTTTTCTTGTTGCAAATGTATGTGTGTGTGTGTGTGTGGGGGGGCTAGGCTGAAGAAATGGAGAAGCAAAGCTTGAAGCTGTGCGCGATGTTTCTGGAGGAGATTTCTCGTCAGACATGTTCGGTTGTGCTGGAGATATGTGCCGAACAGTGTAACCTCAATGAGAAGGTACATAAGACAGTTAATTAAAATGTACTGAGCTCAGTGTGACTTGAAGGCATGAGGATCAACCTATATATATTTATATATATACTATATTGCCAAAAGTATTGGGACACCCCTCCAAATCATTGAATTCAGGTGTTCCAATCACTTCCATGGCCACAGGTGTATAAAATCAAGCACCTAGGCATGCAAACTGTTTCTACAAACATTTGTGAAAGAATGGGTCACTCTCAGTAGCTCAGTGAATTCAAGCGTGGTACCGTGATAGGTTGCCACCTGTGCAATAAGTCCATTCGTGAAATTTCCTCACTACCAAATATTCCACGGTCAACTGTTAGTGGTATCATAACAAAGTGGAAGCAATTGGGAACAACAGCAACTCAGCCACGAAGTGGTAGGCCACATAAAATCACAGAGCGGGGTCAGCACATGCTGAGGCACACAGTGCGCAGAAGTCGCCAACTTTCTGCAGAGTCAATAGCTACAGACCTCCAAACTTTGTGTGGCCTTCAGATTAGCTCAAGAACAGTGTGTAGAGAGCTTCATGGAATGGGTTTCCATGGCCGAGCAGCTGCATCCAAGCCTTACATCACCAAGTGCAATGCAAATCGTTGGATGCAGTGGTGTAAAGCACGCCGCCACTGGACTCTAGAGCAGTGGAGACGTGTTCTCTGGAGTGACCAATCACGCTTCTCTGTCTGGCAATCCGATGGACGAGTCTGGGTTTGGCGGTTGCCAGGAGAACGGTACTTGCCTGACTGCATTGTGCCAAGTATAAAGTTTGGTGGAGGGGGGATTATGGTGTGGGGTTGTTTTTCAGGGGTTGGGCTTGAACCCTTAGTTCCAGTGAAAGGAACTCTTAATGCTTCAGCATACCAAGACATTTTGGACAATTTCATGCTCCCAACTTTGTGGGAACAGTTTGGGGATTGCCCCTACCTGTTCCAACATGACTGCGCACCAGTGCACAAAGCAAGGTCCATAAAGACATGGATGAGCGAGTTTGGGGTGGAGGAACTTGACTGGCCTGCACAGAGTCCTGACCTCAACCCGACAGAACACCTTTGGGATGAATTAGAGCGGAGACTGCGAGCCAGGCCTTCTCGCCAACATCACTACCTCACAAATGCGCTTCTAGAAGAATGGTCAAAAATTCCCATAAACACACTCCTAAACCTTGTGGAAAGCCTTCCCAGAAGAGTTGAGGCTGTTATAGCTGCAAAGGGTGGGCCAACTCCATATTAAACCGTACGGATTAAGAATGGGATGCCATTTTACATGTGCACGTAAAGGCAGGTGTCCCAAAACTTTTGGCAATATAGTGTATATATATATATATAGACATGAACACTCATAAATCATAAAAACCAGTAAAAACAGCAAGCATACAGTGTTTTTCAGCTGTGTTGTGCTGTGCTGTGTTTTAGTTATTGCCCAGACACAGTGCTGAGACCATCAGCACAGTGCGCAATAAAAAACTGAAGAAACCGGTACCAAAGAAAGGAGACGTGCCTAAAGAGAAACCAGGGACGGAAAGCCTCAGGAAGGACAGAGTCATCGTCACAAAGTATGTATGATCTCACAGTATCCATATAGGAAGAGTTAGCCGTAGATATGAAACCTCACTGCTCTCTTCTCTTATAGTCTGGATAAGATGCACCAGTCGCTGACCGAACTCTGCACTTCCTACAGCATCTGCGCTGATTTCACAGTGTTCAAACACATCGTTGTTCCTGCTGAGTTCCTGCTCTCACAGCTGGAGATGAGACTCAACAAGTATTAACATTTCTTAAGTATTTACTATGAAACTGCTCAGTTTAGATCACAACACAGGAAGAGTCTGCTGAACATCCTCTCAATCACTCATTGTGTCTTAAAGGAATATCCCTGGTTCCGTTGTTTTCTTAAAGAAAAAAAGGGGGAAAAGCAAGATTATCATGAAGCACAAACAATGAATGCAGACAAGTGAAGCTAGTAATTTGATAAAACATACTGTATGTATAAATTCTCTGTGACTTTTGCGTTTTGTAAAAATTATTTTTGTGGTAATCAACTTTATGCCACAAGTGCTGTCAATTTAGCTTAACTTGCTTTCAACCCGTGATATTCCTTTACAGCGTGTTTGAGAGAGAGTCAGTCTTCACAACTGCAAAATATAAATGTAAAGCATTTGATAAAAACTCATGAGTTCAATAAAAAACATATAGCACTGTTTTGTCCAGTCAGCATTATTTTGAACTTACGAATAGAGATTTACAGGGTAATCGTGCAGATGGCCAGTTACAACCAGAGCACTCATGAGATCGCCCGACCGTCTGACCTGCTGGCTGGGATTCAAGCGTATGTCACGAGTCTGCACAGCCTCAGCTGCTACATCAACATCGATGTCGCACGGATGGTGAAGAGCGTCTTGTTGCAGCAGACGCAACCGCTGGACTCGTACGGAGCACAGACCATCACAACACTCTATACTAACTGGTAAGACCTTCTGACCTTTCATCAGCTTCCCTCAAAGCTCAGACTTTCTCACATCAGCGACGCATAAGGTCACCTGTGTATCCTGTAGTTCACAGGCGCTGGTTGAGAAAGCATCTGGTAATTAACTAACCATTTAGACTAGAAATGGTCAAACCCAAGATGAGAATGAGGTCACAGCAGAGGTTCGCAACTTTTCAGGCCAAGTGCCACCTCTCATGAAATCATATTTCCTCCCTTTTTTTAGCTTTTGAGCGTAATCTTACAGACTGTGAGCGACATACACATAATTACAGTGTTAGAAAAAAGGTTCTAAATAGAACTCTAGGGTTCTTGACTCAATATTAAAGGTTTAGTTCACTCAAAAATGAAATTTCTGTCATTAATTACTCACCCTCATGCCGTTCCACACCCGTAAGACCTTCGTTCATCTTCAGAACACAAATTAAGATATTTTTGATGAAATCCGAGAGGTATATAAAAGTTACTTTTTTAGGGAGTAATACAACATTTTAACGCACTTTTAAAAGTAACTATCCACAACACTGCTGATTTATTCAGAAATGAAACACAATTGAACACTTACAGTCGTGCTGTTGTTCTATATATCCGATTTCTGGTTTAAATGGTTTCTGGTCTCTGGTTTAAATGTGGATAATGTGTTTAAATGTGTTTCTGGTCTTTTGTCATCAGGTTTCTTGAGGGTCTCTTGCGTCAGGCCAGCAGCGCTCTCATAGTCCACTGTCCTACCACACAGTGCTTTGTCAACCAGAACACTGAGAATGAGCAGAGCTTTCATGCTGAGGAATACTCTGATATCTGCAGTAAGATGAAAATTAAGATAACATTTGAGCTGAAAATTTAGCGTGCCTGTGTGTGTATTGGCAGTAGCAAGTCTCTGTATTTGCTCTGCAGCAGCAGTAATAATAATCAGCAGCAATAATAATCAACAGCAGCAGTAGCAATTATCAGCAGTAGCAGCTGCTGCAATAATCTGCTGCAATAATCAGCAACAGTAATAAACATCAATAATCAAAAGCAGCAGCAATAATCAGCAGTGGAAGAAGCAATAATCAACAGCAGCAGCAATAATTAGCAGCATCATTAATAATCAGCAGCAGCTATAATCAGCAGCAGCAATAATCAGCAGCAGCAATAATCAGCAGCAGCAATAATCAACAGCAGCAACAATAATCAGCAGCATCATTAATAATCAGCAGCAGCAATAATCAACAGCAGCAGCAATAATCAGCAGCATCATTAATAATCAGCAGCAGCTATAATTAACAGCAGCATTAATAATCAACAGTAGCAGCAATAATAATCAGCAGCATTAATAATCAACAGCAGCAGCAGCAATAATCAGCAGCAGCAGAAGCAATAATCAGCAGCAGCAATAATCAACAGCAGCATTAATAATCAACAGCAGCAGCAGCAATAATCAGCATCAGCATTAATAAAAAGCAGCAGCAATAATCAGCATCAGCATTAATAATCAGCAGCAGCAATAATAAGCAGCAGCATTAATAATCAACAGCAGCAGCAATAATCAGCAGCAATAATTAGCAGCCTCATTAATAATCAGCAGCAGCAATAATAATCAGCAGCATTAATAATCAACAGCAGCAGCAATAATCAGCAGCAGCAATAATCAACAGCAGCAGCAGCAATAATCAGCAGCATCATTAATAATCAGCAGCAGCAATAATCAAAAGCAGCATTAACATTCAACAGCAGCAGCAATAATCAGCAGCAATAATCAGCATCAGCATTAATAATCAAAAGCAGCAGCAGTAATCAGCATCAGCATTAATAATCAGCAGCAGCATTAATAATCAACAGCAGCAATAATTAACAGCAGCATTAATAATCAACAGCAGCAGCAATAATCAGCAGCAATAATCATCATCAGCAGCAGCATTAATAATCAACAGCAGCAATAATTAACAGCAGCATTAATAATCAACAGCAGCAGCAATAATCAGCAGCAATAATCATCATCAACAGCAGCAGCAATAATCAGCAGCAGCATTAGTCAACAGCAGCAGCAGCAATAAGCATCAGCAATAAGCAGCAGCAGCAGCAATAATCAGCAGCAGCAGCAATAATCAACAGCAGCATTAATAATCAACAGCAGAAGCAGCAATAATCAGCATCAGCATTAATAATCAGCATCAGCATGAATAATAATCAGCAGCAATAATCAGCAGCAGCAGCAATTATCATCAGCAGCAGCAATAATCATAAGCAGCATTAATAATCAGCAGCAGCAGCAATAATCAACAGCAGCAGCAATTATCATCAGCAGCAGCAATAATCATAAGCAGCATTAATAATCAGCAGCAGCAGCAATAATCAACAGCAGCAACATTAATAATCAGCAGCAGCAATAATCATCATCAGCAGCTGCAATAATCATCATCAGCAGCAGCATTAATAATCATCAGCAGCTGCAATAATCATCAGCAGCAGCGTAGCAAATCTAATCGACCAAGAACAAATGCATTAACATTGTCATGTACATCAGGGGTTCCCAACCACATTCCTGGAGGCCCCCCAACACTGCATGTTTTCCATGTCTCCTTAATCAAACACACCTGATTCAGATCATCAGCTCATTAGTAGAGACTCCAAGACATAATAGAACAACAATAAAATATATTCAACTTGCATAAAAGAAATATTTTACTCAAGGACATTTCTGATCCAGGTTCTGATTTTATTAGCAACACTCAAACAATGACACACTTGGTGTCTGAAATAGCGTTAAACGCTGGTTTATTACATACACACTGTGACTCCGTGATTTTATTGTGGCATATTTCTCTGTAGGTCTGCGGAAATTGGCTGAACTGATTGGCCCTTATGGAATGAAGTTTTTAAATGAGAATCTCATGTGGCACATCATATCCCAAGTTGGAGAACTGAAGGTATGACATCTTTCAAAATAAATAACATTCTTTTTTAAAATAATGTTAAAGCACAAACATGGCTCATTGTGTATAAATGTATATAAATGATTGAATTAAATCATCATTTAATCATCATCAATTTCATTTTCAGAAACTTGTAAGTGATAACATGGATGTCCTGGTGCAAATGAGAGCTAACTTTGATAAACCTGAGGCAATGATTGACCTTCAAAAGAAACTGTCAGGTACAATTACAGTGCATTAACTTTCACGCTTCATTACTCTACAAACTAAAATCCAATTTGTCAATATAGTCCACTTATAAAGTCCACTTACATAATTAGGGATAGCCATTACTAAAACTTTATTGTAGTGTTATTTTTAATTGGCAAAAAGGCCTGACGTTTGTATGAACAAAAATACAATTGGAAAATAGATGTGTTGAATTTCTATTCCATGCCCCAAGTTAAAATAAATAAACCAAAATAGAGCATAAAGCAATCAACCTCTTCAGGGACAAACGTTTGGGAAGCACTGGTCTCTTACTGTAATGAAAAGCAGATTTATCTAACATTTTCCATCAGGCTGTGAAAATGTGTTGAAGAGAATGACCATTATCGGCGTGATTCTGTCATTTCGGTCCATGGTCCAAGACGCTCTCCAGGAGGTGAGTAGCTCTGTTTATGTTCATTAATATTGAACAGGATCACATTTTAGTGTTTCCTACATTCATATATTACAGTTATGTTGACAATAAATGTTAAAGAAAACTGTACTGCTTGCCACATAAAGCTATAGCCTGACATACATATTTTCAAGCTTACACTAATGCCCTCTTTTAATGAGGTTTATGCAGATCTTATGGTATATGCGTAATAATAAATGCATGACATGCAATAATGTACTGTTGTATTGTAGCCTGGTTTATGAGACTGTATTGATCATTTCCGTCTGTAGATCTTGGACAGACACTGTCCATACGTAATGAGACCCATCAAATGTCTGAAGGACTTTATGCAGCCCGACCTTGACATCAAGGTAAATCACTGAATCACTGCTTCTGGAATAACATTTCATCAGTTAGCTTGTATCTGTCTGTAGGGAAGAGAGAAAGAGGAAACTTTGCAACATCAACGCAGTTGTTGAACTGAATCTGACACTATTGTATTCTGTCGAACTTCTTATAGCTTTTTGTTGATTGTCTTTCCATCTCTGATCATGTGTAGATGACACTCGGTGTGTATGAAATGGCGTCAGCGGCTGGTTTGCCCTGTGAGATCGACCCTGCGCTGGTTTCGGCAATTGCAAACATGCAAACAGGTGAAGTCCTGATAAAGCAGCTTGTCTGTCTGGAAGGATGTCTCAGGCTAATCTAATCTGATTTTGTTGTTGAATTACTTGTTATTCTGCTCGCCAGAAAACGTGTCGCTTGAGGAGGAGTTTAAAATCACCTGTCTGCTGTTGGTCTATATAGCAGTGTCTCTACCCACCCTGTGCCTGGATCCAAACTCATTCTACAGCCGAGAACATGGAGGTTAGTTTGAGCCGAGGATTCGATGCAGACGACAGATGACAAAAACACTTTCTGCAGTACAAGCAGCAGAGAATGTAGATAATCTCAAGCTGAAACAAAAGCTGTACATTGACCTATACAGAAGAAAACTGACTGATTTTGAACTCGCATCTTTTGAAAGAGTACAGAATGTCCGATCAAAACACAGGCGAAGAAGAAGCAGAAACAAGCATTGCTGACGCTCATGTAAAATAACGTGATCTTCAAACATTAAACAGCATGTGTGTTAATTAAAAAAGACCGTATGAAGTTAGAATAAAATGGTTCAGATATTCATACAACAAAATATTTGGGGGGCCATGAAAGTTTTCTGGAAATGATCAAAAATGGTGGCGCTGGCTGGCAGGGGAAAGAGTTAACATGAAATCCATTTTTCTATCTATTACTAAAAATATCAGCGCTAGCTTTGGTTTTCTGACAGACCCTAAATAAAAGCTAAATACTTGAAAGGGGTGCTTGATCCAGATTTAAATTTTTTAACTTTAGTTAGTGTGTAATGTTGCTGTTTGATCTGCAAAGTTACGACGCTCAAAGTTCAATGCAAAGGGAGATATTTTCTTTTAAAGAATTCTCTGTTTAAGAACTACAACAAACGGCTGGACTACAACGAGCTTCTTCCCGGGTTAGTGACATCACAAACCCTAAAATTTACATAAACCCCGCCCCCGAGAACACGCAACTAAGGAGGCAAGTCCATGTTGGGCTGCTTTAGAGAAGAGGAAGTGTTGTTGTAGTAGAGTGTTGTTGTCATGCCGTCATTTTACGCCGGACTGCTTCACAAACGAAGGTCAATTCAACTGGATTTGCACAAAAGACGGCACATGCTAGTGGATGAGTTGAATCAACTCCACAGCAACTACATAAATTTATCCACTAACCATTCAGAAACATCTAAAAGTTGTATCTTCTTCCTGAGTCTCTCCATCAGTGTCGACTCCGGTTTGAACAATGTAAGGTTGAACACCGTTACTGACAATCCTCATTTTGGCTGCGTGAGATTCTCCAGCTTTGTTGTTGTTGAGCAACCGAAGCGTGAGCTTCTGGAAAGGGGGCCGGGAGCAGCAGCTCATTTGCATTTAAAGGGACACACACAAAAACGGCGTGTTTTTGCTCAAACAATAGGGGCAAATTTGACAAGCTATAATAAATTATCTGTGGGGTATTTTGAGCTGAAACTTCACAGACACATTCTGGAGACACCAGAGACTTATATTAAATCTTGTAAAAGGAACATTATAGATCGTCTTTAAGTGAATGCAAATCTTGTTCTTCACCAGGTCACCAAAACAACATCCACTGCTTGGCCACAGCTGTTAACCATCTGGCTGCAGCGATGTTCACTGTCCAGAGAAAGAACATCCAGGTGCAGCTTCAAGACTTCCTGAAGGTGAATGGCACACCATTGATTTCACAATGCTTGACATTACAGAGAATGCGCTGCCTGTTTTCACTCCATACATCCACAGCGAATCTTTCATCTAGTATGTCTGATTGTGTAGGTGGCATCCTCTATCTTACTGCAGCTTGGTCAGAATATGGAGCGAGTGGAAATAAAGAACAGAGATTCAGTTTATCTCATTCTACACATGGTAACAAACCTCTGGAGACTAACAGAATTATTATGAGCTCAGGATCTAAAAATGCTTTATGATACAAGTCTGTCTTTTCTGTTCTTTGGGTTGTAGATAGTGGAGCAGTCGCCGTTCTTGAGTCAAGACATGCTGGAAATGTGTTTTCCATACGTGCTCCTGCGAAACGCTTACAGAGAAGTGAACAAGGTCTTCATCCACACGACAGGCTGAACTGACTGTTTTTATATGTACATAGTTTAACTATTTTTTTCTCTGTTTTAATTGTGTTATCATGATGATTAATAACTTAAAGTTGTATTTTCATGTAGATTATAGTCACAAATTCACTGATCACCAGTATTTGCACAAAATATAAGCAGAAAAACTAACAGAGAAGAATAAGCATCTAAACCACTATATAATATCCTGCTAGAATCCTAAAATAGTTTCTCAACAATGACTGTGATTGTCCTGTACAGTGCATATTTGTATTTGTATAAATGCATTTAACTCTTTCCCAGCCAGCATTTTTGATCATTTTCACAAAAGTTTCATGGGACCCAGAATATTTTGTTGTATGAATATCTGAAATGCAATATATCAAAAGAAAGAACTGCTTTAAAAACTAAATTTTAAAAAATTATTCTAGCTTCATGCATTCTTTTTTTTTACTCAACATTTAAATGTGGGCATGTGTCATTAAAAAAAAGCAACATTTTGAGCAAAAAGCTGAGAAAATGAGATTTTGTCAAAGGCAGCGTCAGGATCGGATGCACAACGGTGATCAAAACATAGATGGGGTAGACCGAGCTTTTTTTGCTGTTTAATTTCGATGATCGCATTATTTTATGCTATCGCTTGTTTCTGCTTTTTCTTCGCCTGTGTTTTGATCCGGATATTCAGTACTCTTTCAGAAGATGCGTAACAGCGCCCCCTACCGTATAACAGTGAAAACACGGAAAGGCAGAAAATTCCATCAATGGCGGGGAAAGAGTTAAATTCTAAAACTTTTTCTGAATCTAGAAATGATGAAAAATTGGATTTTAAATTTGTTATAAAGCTGTCAAATAAAAAGGCAACATAAGCAACATGTTCGTGTTTTATGTTCATGTCTGCTAGTGCGGTAGTTCACATGAACACATTATAAAGGATATTTGGAAAGTGGTAGAACACAGTAACTTTCCTTCCAATCATGCTTCACTAAAATCTCAGTGTCTTTCCCTTTCTCCCTCTGTCTGGTATTTCAATCGCTCACACCTGTTATCATTCTTCCCTACAATCCACTTTTAGGGTACGTTTACATGACAATGATGTACTAAAACCAGAAAAGTTTTCCTTTGCGTACAGACTGCAACGTTGTCAAAAGGATCCATGAAAAACACTATAAACGCTGTATTCTGCTGCCAGGCCAGTAGTTGGCGATGTCACAACAGCCCAAGAATACATGCTGGCCAATAGAATGCTGCGTAAAACTAATTCATAAGGTAAAAAACTGTAAATAATAACTCAGCTCCATTGTGGATTTAGAGTGATCAAGGCCATTGACGTTAAATAATACATACAATATATACAACCAAACAGTTAAATAATACAGGCATATCTTGAACCTTCTTCTTGTACAGGTAGGGGGGAGTGGGGTAAGATGAGCCATTTTTTACTTATGTAGTCCTCAAGATGAGGGAAAATGAGGCAGAAGTACAATGAAAATATCTAAATCAATTTTTGGATGGTTTCTATAATTTTAAATAATCAGAATACATCATCAGAATACATACATCAAAGGGTTTGAAAAATATGGCTTCTTATAAAAAAAATTGTTCCTGCGGCTCAATTTACCCCAGGTTCAGGGTAAGTTGATCCGAGTTAGTTGGTAACTTGTACCATCTGGATGTAAACTGAAACGGAACCAAACCCATGTGAAATTGTAACATAATTTACCTCTTTAAAAAAAAACAATAATTTAATAATCAATTTTCATTTTACAAATAATCATATTTATTTTCTTAAAGCTAACATAAACAACATAAAACCAACCACATGAAGTTTAAATTTTGCATTTCTGAAACAATATGTTGAACACCAAAGTTGAACAGCTTCCCAAAAACAGACTTAACAGAGTTTTTTGAGTAAAATTAAAAAACAAATTAGAATGAATGAATGTCACTGAAACTAATAAACATTTCAGTCAAAAGGTTCTTGGCATGGTAGTTTTTCTGCAATGATGACCATTACTACAGGTGGAAAGATAAATGATTAAGCATCTTCTGGTTCATATCAGAGAAGGATTTGGTGTACTTGTACACTGTTCCGATCAAATAAGAAAAAAACAAAAGATAAACTAAACCAGTTGTGTAATATTACATTGAAATTTAACCAGTTTATACTTTAGAGATTTAACTTAACTTCAGTGCCTGATGGTGGGATAAGTTAAAACGCTGACCTACTTTGCCCCATAGCTGCCATTTTAGGGGGAAAAAAAACTAGCTGGCTTACCAATTCAGGCTAATATTTAGCTAAATGATTTGCATGGTTTTATCTGTTGCTAAAACAATATGCATCATATGGACAAATTTGTTTTGATGTAACCAGCCATTACATCTGTTATGCAAAAACTGTACTTTTAAAAGTCTTTTTTAAAGTAAATGGATGTCTCCCATGTGCTTCTCCTTTTCAGTCTGGCAGAAATGATGGTGGTTCCAAAATATATTAGATAATAGATACAGGTGGTGGCTCAACTTACCCACTGGCTCATCTTACCGCACTCTCCCCTACTATATGAACCAGCACATAACCTACTGAATGAAATATGTTTCTGATTGTTACAGGTAAAATTGCTTATCTGACAAATATTAAATCTAATTCACTTCATCTGTGATGAAGAAATACAATCACTGTGAGTGAGGGCCGCTACAGAAAGCAGAAAGGTTTTGACTTGTAAGCTGTCTTTTCGACTGGTCCACTGACAGCAGAATTTAAAGCTGCAGTCCGTAACTTTTTTTTTTTGGTTAAAAATTATCCAAAATCATGATTCTGAAGTACAGTATCCACACCGATGTGTTGACTGACAGCAGTGCCGATGCACAACCCACGTAAAGATGAGAATTCCGCAAATAACTGCAATTGCAGGTTTCAAACAGAGATGGCGACAAAGAGGCAAAACTTACGGACTGCAGCTTTAACAAGCTCAATGTAAGTTTATCAGCAGAAGGTTTAATATATCAGTAGCCACGTGAGCACAAATGCAATCTGTGGCATCATTTATTGACTTAATCAATATGCACAATATTCATGAATAAAATAAATCTCATCTGTGAACTCAATGAAAAATGCATTAACAATGGTAGCATTGAATCTAAATAAAATTGGCATTAACAGCAGCTACAAAAATCTAGTCTGACATTGGCAACAAAAAAAAAATAAAAAATGAAATTTTAACGCAATAACCACAAAAATAGCAGTTTAGCGGAGCACAACCATGTTAAGGTATTTATGATATATGATTTGATATTGATCAGAGCGTGGGGTGAGAAAGTCTTCTGTCATCTAGCAGTAACAACTCAATTACACTCAAACTTTCTATTGTTATGTACAATATTAAATCAGATACTAATTCAAATGTTTTATGAGACTCCTTTTCTACAGACTTTTAAATTCTGCAGTAAGTCAAAGAAATTAAAGATCAACTTAAGCTTTAAATAAGACTTCAAAATCTACAGTCAAACAACATTAGGTCACTATCCTGACAACATATTCAAAGCCCAGTAACAATTTTCAAAAATAAAGTTAAGACACCATATCAAATCACATTAAATGTAATCAAACTATGTAATCAGATTCACAATGAAGCTGCTGACATGTTCAGCTCACAGATGTTTTCACTCTTTTGAAAATTACTTCTTCTCCTTCTTCTTTTCCTACAAAAAAAGAATAAATTCAATAAGGAATAAAACAGACGGAAGCAACAATGTTGATGCCAAGTATTGATGTTTCAAATACCTTTTCATTCATAGAAAGGATGATAACAAGCTTTCTGAAGATGGTCACAAAGTCCAGGAAGAGGTCGACACAATGCCTTCATTAAAAAACAAGCAAAAAAAAAAAAAGAAGCTTATAAACAGTCCTATTCATTCCTGTGTACAGCTTTATTGTGGTTGGTTAATTATTAAACAATAGATTTGGTTACAATTTTACTCCTAAGATACTAATATAAACTGTGTAAATTCATTTTTAGCATGAACAACTACTTTACTTTTTAACTACCATTATATGAAAACGATCATTGGTATACTGGTTAACACAGTAAAACTCTACGCCTTACCAGATGTAATCTTTGTCTCCCATTTCTGCCTTCTCAATAATAAGCTGAGTGTCAAACAGCACAAAGCCACACATGATGGCCAGACCCAGATACACGTGAGCCTGAAACAAAACAAAACTCTGTTACTCAAACTCTCGCACAACTTCAACACCTGCTTTCTT
Organism: Anabarilius grahami; assembly: GCA_003731715.1. Lineage (NCBI taxonomy): Eukaryota > Metazoa > Chordata > Actinopteri > Cypriniformes > Xenocyprididae > Anabarilius > Anabarilius grahami. Next base: position 974,375 of record RJVU01049641.1, read on the forward strand.
TCAGATGGTCACATCATATACCTTAAAGACTATCTCTGAGGCAAAGAACATGTTGAGGAAGGAGACGATCAGAAGAACAGTCAGGCCAGACATCAGAGTGCCTACAAGAAAAAGAAATAACGGGTCAAATCAACATAACTGTGCATGATCAGATGAGCTAGCACATGGTTTAGTGTTTACCTCCCAAGAAGAGATAACTTCTGCGCTGGGCATAGAGCGCGCTCAACGTGAAGCAGCCGAAGATGGCAGAGGTGCCCATGAAGGCAGTCACGATGATACTAAAGAAATTAAGAACACAATTGTTAAGACTAATGCTTATTCATGTACGTGTCCATTCAGGAACAAATAAAGGCGGAAGAGAATTGCATATTGTCCTCACATCTACGTGGCTCTGTGTGTGTGCAAAGAAAAAAGCAGCATGTTCAGAAGTTCTCTTTCACGTCTTCGTGCGCTCAAATGGTTTAAAATATCTTGAATGTTTAAACTGACAGACCTTAAACACGTGTAAATGATAAACTTTCATCGAATGATGCTCAAACTTTGCACTTAATCTGAGAATCAGGTGCCTAATTCACACAGATCCGTGAAAACGACTAGAATCGCTGTACTATGCATGTCAGGCCAGTAGATGGCGATGTCACTTTGTAAAGAAACACTACAACGTAACACGCACGCACATGACGTCACAGTTTCACAAATTCAAGTTACTGCGGTTTACACAGAGACGATAATGGTATCGTTTTCAAAAACTTGCACTTTGAAACCTGTTTGCAAAAGTTTGCATTTTCTCTGCGTCTCGTGTTTTTAACCACAAAATCACGTTCTGTGCGAATCAACACTGAGCCTATTTCTTTTAAAGAACAGCTCAATAGAAAGTAAACCATGTGATCTGGGAATATTACCTTGGGTTGATACTGATGACATAGTCCATAAGCGGGCCGAGTCCAAGACCTGTTCAAGGCACAGATTGACATGTTATGGTTATGTTTCGAACACATGATCTTGGAATTGAACCAGTTGTAAAACGCCTCACCTGTGAAGAAAGCAAAAGCAGCCAGGATGGCCAACCTCTTCTTCTCCGTCTGAGGGCTGTGAGGGGTCATGGCGAGCCAACCCATCATAGCCAGTGACCCAAGCATGGTGAGCCCACCCTGAAAGACAACATCATGATAGTGAGCTATTACAGATCTGTCCACCACCGAGGTCCTGTAGCATTACGTGCATGTGTGTGTGTGTGTGTGTGTGTGTGTGTGTGAGAGAGAGAGAGTGAATGTGAGAGAGTGAGAGTGAGAGTGAGAGAGTGTGTGTGAGTGAGTGTAAGTGAGTGTGTGAGTGCGCAAGTGTGTGTGTGTGTGTGTGTGTGTGTGTGAGAGTGAATTTGAGAAAGTGAGAGTAAGTGTGTGCGTGAGAGTGTAAGTGAGTGTGTGTGTGTGCGAGTGTGTGTGTGCGAGTGTGTGTGTGCGAGTGTGTGTGTGTGTGCGAGTGTGTGTGTGTGTGAGTGTGAGAGAGTGAGTGTGAGAGAGTGAGTGTGAGAGAGTGAGTGTGTGTGCGTGAGAGAGAGTGAGTGTGAGAGTGTGCGTGAGTGAGTGTGAAAGAGTGTGTTTGTGTGAGTGAGTGTGCGTGAGGGCGCAAGAGTGTGTGTGTGAGAGAGAGTGAGTGTGAGAGAGAGTGTGAGAGTGTGCGTGAGTGAGTGACTGTGTGTGTGTGTGAGAGAGTGAGTGTGAAAGAGTGAGTGTTTGTGTGAGTGAGTGTGCGTGAGTGCGCAAGTGTGTGTGTGTGAGAGAGAGAGTGAGTGTGAGAGAGAGAGTGAGTGTGAGAGAGTGAGTGTGAGTGTGAGAGTATGCCTGAGTGAGTGACTGTGTGTGTGTGAGAGAGAGTGAGTGTGAAAGAGTGAGTGTTTGTGTGAGTGAGTGTGCGTGCGTGAGTGCGCAAGAGTGTGTGTGTGTGTGTGAGAGAGAGTGAGTGTGAGAGAGTGAGTGTGAGAGAGAGTGTGAGAGTGTGCGTGAGTGACTGTGTGTGTGAGAGAGAGAGTGAGTGTGAAAGAGTGAGTGTTTGTGTGAGTGAGTGTGCGTGAGTGTGCAAGAGTGTGTGTGTGTGAGAGAGAGTGAGTGTAAGTGAGTGTGTGTGAGTGCGCAAGTGTGTGTGTGTGTGTTTGTGTGTGAGAGAGAGTGAGTGTAAGTGAGTGTGTGTGAGTGCGCAAGAGTGTGTGTGTGTGTTTGTGTGTGTGAGAGAGAGTGAGTGTAAGTGAGTGTGTGTGAGTGCGCAAGAGTGTGTGTGTGTGTGTGTGTGTGAGAGAGAGTGAGTGTAAGTGAGTGTGTGTGAGTGCGCAAGAGTGTGTGTGTGTGTTTGTGTGTGTGAGAGAGAGTGAGTGTAAGTGAGTGTGTGTGAGTGCGCAAGAGTGTGTGTGTGTGTGTGTGTGTGTGTGTGTGTGAGAGAGAGTGAGTGTAAGTGAGTGTGTGTGAGTGCGCAAGAGTGTGTGTGTGTGAGAGAGTGAGTGTGAGAGAGTGAGTGTGAGAGAGAGAGTGAGTGTGAAAGAGTGTTTGTGTGAGTGAGTGTAAGTGTGTGTGTGAGTGTGCAAGTGTGTGTGTGTGTGTGTGAGAGAGAGAGTGAGTGTAAGTGTGTGTGTGAGTGCGCAAGTGTGTGAGAGAGAGAGAGAGAGAGAGAGAGAGAGAGAGAGAGAGAGAGAGAGAGTGTGAGTGTGAGAGAGTGAGGGTGTGTGTGAGTGCGCACACGTTGACGAGTCTGACAGACATTCCAGTAGAAAAGCAGATGCGCACACACAGGTGAGATTTTATTTTTTAATACCGTAGCTAATGAAATGTACACAGTATGATTACTGTGAATTTTAATACCATGACATGCTGTGAAACTGGTAACCCGCTGCAAACCTAATTCCAAACAAATCAATGAGAGTGAAAACAACAGTGATGTTACCGGAAATAGTCTTGTGATGAGATAGACGTAGGAGCCGGCGGTCGCCACCAGCATACACACTGCCAGACTGGCGTAGACATTCTTCAGGTGCTGCTGAGTCGAGCGAGAGCTGACGAGAAAAACAGCAGAAAAACACTTCAGTACCGAGAGTTATTCATTCATTTAGTGAATTCATTATTCATTAACTTATTTTATGATCCTAGTTATTACAGTGTAGATTTAATGAAATCAGAGGACACATTACACCATGAACATCACACACACACACACACACACACACACACACTGAGGTGATCAAAACTTACATTTGGGAGAACTTGAAGAGAGCGTCAAAGTTTATGCTGCGATCAAACACGTTCATTTTTCTGCTGCTTTAGTAAATCACAGGAAAAACCTACTTGAAGACAGAAAACATGAGAGACAGCTGAAGCACAACTTTACATTATTTCTGATCATCAATGTAACGAGTGTCAGCAACCCAATATATATAGTGAAATATATATGTGACCCTGGTACACAAATCCAGTCATAAGTCGCACGGGTATATTTGTAGCAAGAGCCAACAATACATTGTATTTAAATTAGCGATTTTTTTTTTTTTATGCCAAAAATCATTAGGATATTAAGTAAAGATAATGTTCCATGAAGATATTTTGTAAATTTCCTAGCGTAAATATATCAAAAAAAATATTTTTTTAAGTAATATGCATTGCTAAGGACTTCATTTGGACAACTTTAAAGGCGATTTTCTCAATATTTTTTTTTTTTTTGCACCCTCAGATTTTCAAATAGCTGTATCTGGTCCAAATATTGTCCTTACCCAAACCATACATCAATGGAAAGTTTATTTATTCAGCTTTCAGATGATGTAAACCTCAATTTCAAAAAATTGACCCTTATGAATGGTTTTGTGGTTGTGG
>RJVU01049641.1:979986-1026181 GCA_003731715.1 Anabarilius grahami
CCACAAGTATAATCCAGAGCTGTGGAAAACACTGGAATGAAGCCTGATGAACTCTCAGCTGAACTCTGATCATTATGAAAGGCTTGCAGGAAATGATGTTATTCTGAAAGTTCACTGCGAAACATTATGGAATTTTTTGGAGGTGTTTCTACCCGAGTAAATGTTAATCAAATGATAAACGTAACCGGTTTTCTAAAAGATCTGCGTACACGATGCCTGACCTTTGCCCTCATCGACCCGAGAGTGACAGATCGACCCGAGAGATTACATTATACTGGTGTGAGTGAAGCGGACTAAACAAATGAAGATTTACTAGAGACTGTGTCTAAATAAGCCATTTCCATCCACACATATGAATTACAAACATATATCCTCACCGAACTTCCTCATGAAGAGTGAAAGTAAAAGCTCTAAACGTGCTTTGACATAACGAGAGTTCATGGGAAACTATTTTTTACCAACTTATATAAATACACATACAGCTAAACCACACTAACCCGAAGCGCTCCGAATTAAAGTGGGGTTAGTTTAACCCACATTTGAGCTTCCGTGTAATAAACACACAGCCTTTACACGAACAGCGAATGAACTCGACAGAAAATCGCATTAAACCGTGTCCTTTAATGCAGCAGAAACACCAGGAGCTGAAGTTTGTGGAGTTTATTTGTGTTTGATCGGTTATCAGACTCTAATCGTGACGCGCGGCTGTTTATTTACGAGTCTCGCGCTTCTCTAACTGTGTCACGGCCACTCGTGACCTCTTCAACATACATATTATTTCTCGTCATTCTAGAAAGATAAAGTTAATTTTATTACCATAAGATGTGAAAGTGTGTCTCTTCCCGTCGGTTGTTGCAGAAGGCCTGTGGATTTGGTCTCAACGCCTCCCTGTCACGTACTGCGCTTGCAAAACAACGCGACGTCACCGACGTGATGACGCCACGCGCACGCTGTTCTTCGCTTTCTTTGCACTTTGGAGAAACCTCGCCAACTACTGGAGCGGAGTGCAATCATGTTGACTTACACCTTGAAACATGTATTAAAGTCCTGCGGAAATCTGATTAGTTATGAAAAATTCATTAAGGAAAACAATATTAATATTACTCGTGTAGAGTTTTTGAGGATAACTAATGGTATATCACCTAAGCTTTTACATCTTATTAAAGGTGCCGTAGAATCAAAATTTGAATTTACCTTGGCATATTTGAATAACAACAGTTCAGTACATGGAAATGACATACAGTGAGTCTCAAACTCCATTGTTTCCTCCTTGTGTAAATCTCATTTGTTTAAAAGACCTCCGAAAAACAGGCGAATCTCAACATAACACCGACTGTTACGTAACAGTCGGGATCATTAATATGTACGCCCCCAATATTTGCATATGCCAGCCCATGTTCAAGGCATTAGACAAGGGCAGGACGTCTGGATCTGTGCACAGCTGAATCATCAGACTAGGTAAGCAAGCAAGGACAACAGCGAAAAATGGCAGATGAAGCAATAATAACTGACATGATCCATGATATTTTTAGTGATATTTGTAAATTGTCTTTCTAAATGTTTCGTTAGCATGTTGCTAATGTACTGTTAAAGTTACCATCGTTTCTTACTGTATTCACGGAGACAAGACTGTCGTTATTTTCATTTTTTAAACACTTGCAGTCTGTAAAATCCATAATTCATTCTTTATAAATCTCTCCAATAGTGTGTAAGTTTAGCTTTAGCCACGGAGCCATCAAACTCATTCAGAATCAAATGTAAACATCCAAATAAACACTGTAATTACGCGATTAGACATGCTGCATGACGAACACTTTGTAAAGATCCATTTTGAGGGTTATATTAGCTGTGTGAACTTTGTTTATGCTGTTTAAGGCAAGCGCGAGCTCCGGGGGCGGGGAGCACGAGAATTTAAAGGGGCCGCAGCCTGAATCGGCACATATTTAATGATGCCCCAAAATAGGCAGTTAAAAAAATGAATTAAAAAAAATCTATGGGGTATTTTGAGCTGAAACTTCACAGACACATTCAGGGGACACCTTAGACTTATATTACATCTTTTGAAAACACGTTCTAAGGCACCTTTAAATCATCCTTACATTACACTACATTAAAGGAAAAAACTCCTTGTTTAATGATAGGTGGAGTTGATTTGTTAGATAAAATTTTTTATAATATTCATATAAGAAAAACATTAATCTCTACAAGTAGTATTGCTCCTAAAGCAATTGCTTTATGGAAACAGGTTTATCCTTCCTTATGTTTGGGTAATATATGGTCTGCTCATAAAAACTTTGTAATACCAAATAAGATTAAAGAAATTCACTTTAAAATCCTTCACAATTTTTACCCCTGTAAGTTGTTTTTATCTAAGTTTATAGATATTCAATGTTCTTTTTGTGGATCTGAAAATGAATCTGTGCTTCATTTGTTTTTTAGATGTCCCATCACAATATCATTTTGGACAGAAGTTTTCAGTTTTGATTTTTACTTCCTTTAAAATCTTTTTTGATATTACAAGAAATGGTCTTATTTCTGCTTTCTAACACTGGTTCTGTTCCTTTAGATAATGCAGTCAAAATCCTCTGCGTGCTTGGAAAAGGTCATATCCACAAGTCTAAATTTACAGCTTCGAAACCAAACTTTATTGTATTTTGCTCTGAATTAAAAAGATTTGCAGATTCCCTATGTAAATTTAAAAGAAACAAAAAAGCAATTAAAACATTCCAGATATTAAATAAGATTACAAATTCACCTGTGAATAAAGATACAATGTTTAGATGAGATCTTTCAGTTTTGATTTTTACTTCCTTCATTAAATATGCGCCGATTCAGGCTGCGGCCCCTTTAAATTCTCGTGCTCCCCACCCCCGGAGCTCGCGCTTGCCTTAAACAGCATAAACACAGTTCACACAGCAAATATAACCCTCAAAATGGATCTTTACAAAGTGTTCGTCATGCAGCATGTCTAATCGCGTAAGTATGGTATTTATTTGGATGTTTACATTTGATTCTGAATGAGTTTGATGGTGCTCCCACTTGAGTCATAACAAAAGTAAAGTTTTTTTTTTAAATTATTTATTTATTTATTTAATGTATTATCTGTTTACTTTGTCAATACTCTATGTCCCTCGTACCAAGTCATTTGTTCTTTTATTGTTAAATTCAACTTTCATTATATGTTGTTGGTTTGAATGTTAATTGTTGTTACTTGAAAATTGAATTAAAACAACAACAAAACAACAACAAAAAAACAGAAAAAAAAGGGGAAAAAATGTATTAAACATTATTTTAAAGTTTTATTTAATGATTTGTTTGTTTATTTGTTTTGCAAGCATATATCATTAATTATTAATTCATAAATATAAAATTTTTGGGGGTCGCATTAAATTTTACAATCTTGAACTAACCTTGTAGGAAATGTCAATTTATTTTTTAATTGCATGTTAAACAAGTTGTTGCCTACAACAAATTTTAAAAAGGAAAAAAATAATAATAAAGAAAACACAGAAAAGTTTTACTTAAGGGGCTCCACAAGCATTGTGTTGTGTAAATTAAAGATTATAAATCTGTTTGCTTTATTATTTTTTACATAGTTTCACCATTTCATAACAACATTGTAATTCTATCAGAAATAATTCAAAATAACTTAGGTTTAAAATTGTAGAGCTGCAATATTTTAGCAAATATTATTGAATATTTTAAAAGTTGTTGGAGCTTATATATTAAGGATCACTTGAAGGAAGAACAAGATAGGAAAACTGTAAATATACATATTTTATACATATTTTATTTTGCTTCCCTCCAAAAACAGCAAAAATTAAACTGTGATATGCTCATTGTCTCTGGAACATATTAACTATTACACAATTAGTGATATCAATTATGACAAAAGATTTAAATGAACTTTTCTCTTTAAATGGGAAAGTTCCCTGCTCCCACTAGCAGCGCCAACAAAACATATACGGCTTTCAAAACAGTCCTTTTTCCTTCTTAATGGTCTTCTTTTTCCATTGAGGCAAACTGTCAAACTCTTCTTTCGACATTCCAAATATGTCCTGGAAATCCTGGTCAGAGAGATGTTTCTAGAATAACATTTAAAAAGAGACAGAAAATGAAGGTGATTTGACCACGGAAATATTAATAATAACAGTTTTAATGTGTATGAGGTGATAAGAATGTTATATGCAGGAGCACACACACACACATGTTTGTTTTTGTGAAATGTGGGGACATTCCATAGGCGTAATGGTTTTTATACTGTACAAACTGTATTTTCTATCCCCCTACACTACCCCTACCCCTAAACCTAACCATCACAGGAAACTGTGCACACTTTTACTTTCTCACAAAAACTCACTCTGTGTGATTTATAAGCCTTTTGAAAAGTGGGGACATGGGTAATGTCCTCATAAGTCACCCTCTCCTTGTAATACCTATGTAATACCCATGTCATTATACAAATTTGTGTCCTGATATGTCACAAAAAACGCGCACACTGCTCTAAACAAAGTAGCAACACACTTTTATTCAAATTTATTCAAATATTTTAGTCAAATGTATCTCTCTTTCCCTGCTGCACTCCTTTTGGTTGACACGCATGTATTCACAGGAAATTGGCTTGGTTTTATGACAATCTGTTTTGTGAAATGGAAATAATCACATGAATTTATAAATGCATAACATTTACAGAAGGGGGAAAAAACACTGCATGAAAAGCACCACTGCATTAAACAGCACAGTGTGCCGGTCACTTTCCATATACTGTAAAATGAAGTTCTGTGTAGATTTTTGCATTTGGCAGAATAAATATTGTATATTTACATTATATTTGTAAAAAATCTCAGATTTTCTGAGCAATCAAGACATGGGTGGAACACGATAAAAATCAACAAGCAAATACGACAAGCTTTTAAACTTGGTTACATAATAAGGTATTTGCTTAAACGATTCATGATGGAAAACCGCATAGGAAAATTTTCCAAGAAAAAAAAATTGAACAAAAATGTAACAATGTCCTGGTTTTCATGTGCACCAACCTTCATTTACACTGAACCTAGCAGGATCAATTAGGTCAGTTAATCAATAGCCATGCCTAAAATATTTAATTGGCTCGAATCCTTTTGTCAGGAAGAGCTATATAGATTCCACATGTCAAATTTCTTGGAAATTCAATTCAATCTAAGTTCATTTGTATAGCACTTTTCACAATGAATATTGTTTCAAAGCAGAGAACACTTGTTTCAGTGTTACACTTTAGGAAGTCTTCTGTTATCAGTCAGATAGTAATGTCCATATGGCAGTGATATATGTAAGCACTAAGGTACGAGAAGCTGTGCTGTATCGTGAATAAGTCACGGCTGAAGGGCGTTGTTAGTGCCTGCAACCCCTTCAGCCGTGACTTCTTCACGATACAGCACAGCCTCGAGTACCTTATTGCTTTTATAAAACGGTTACCACACAATACAAATATTAAAGCCAAAAATATGTATCAATGCAACTTTCATGAAGTAAAGTTTCACTAAAAGCCTTCCTTCCGCCGGAAAAAATAGTCCCTGATAGTGAACAGCAACAGAAGTTACATTATTACGCCATTAGATGGCGGCAAAGACTGTCTTTATGAGAGTGTCAGTCAGTAGAGAAGACTTTTATATTGAAAAGACTGAATTGTTGTGAACACGGAACAAGACGCAACTGACAAATGCTTTGACTAGCGCTGTCAGTCATGGGAAAACCCCTTAACTGTTAAAAGGACAAGATATCGCAGCGGACACTTAAACAGATTTTTTATTATAAACATAGGACTGACCTGAAGGAAAATGCTAAATCTGAATGCAGGTAATAAACTCGCTCACTCGATCTCTTTCTCACAGTTCTCTTCTGCATAATACAGTAAGCTTCAATGAACAATATCAATTGAGAATATACAGTTTACGTTGCTAAGAGTGGTTGCTAAGGGTGTTGTGTAGTGATACACAGAACCGTTGGGTGAAGCGGTCATAGCCGTGTTTTATCGTGAATAAAACACATCTACTGACCAATCAGAATCAAGCACAGGAACTAACCGTTTTATAAAGCTATAATATACTACATGTTATGTGGTTAGTTCACGTTATGTAATTTGGATAAATGTGGATACTCTGTCTCTGTGTAAGTTGGAAATTGAATAAATCCAAATGGCGAAAAGATTTCCTTAGTAGACAACAGTACAACGTTTGTAAAATAAGATTTTTGTCTTGTTTTCCTGCACAAATATCTAAACATTCTTAAATCAAGATACATTTACTGAAGAAGCAAAATGACTCCATTATAAGGCCTTGTTTTCTGAAAAATGCATAAAAATGAAGTGAGTTCGTGCTTAAAACGAACAAATGGTCCCACTTTATATTAGGTGGCCTTAACTACTATGTACTTACATCAAAAAAATAAGTACAATGTACATACAGTATTGTTCATATTATATTGCAAACACTTACTGCTATTGAAGTGGATACAGGTAAGATTAGGGGCAGGTTTGGTGGTATGGGTAAGTTTAAGCGTGGGTAAAGGAGTAAGGGATGGGTCAACAGTGTAATTATAAATGTAATTAAAGAAATTAATTACAGATACATGCAGGTATTTTTGAAATATAAGTACAATGTAAAACATGTATGTACACAATAAGTGTATTGTATCTAATGATTCATTTAAATGTAAGTACATAGTACTTAAGGCCACCTAAGCTGCCAGTGAAGTCAGAAAAATAATCTTGTTTAGCCAAATAATCAGGTTTAGCCAGTCTGTCTGCAGGAAGCAACTCGTGTCACAGAAGTCAGATAAATCCCAACACACAGAGACTCTTTCACCTAGATATCATCACATAGAGACTCTCTGTTCCCGATATAAATAAATACAAAAAGTTCCCAATCCCATTTAAGGGTAAAAATTTAATTGATGTTCAACAAATAAAAACAGATATAATACAGATGAACAAATTATAAAGCTTGTGTTGTTAAATATTTGATCCCTTTCTTCAAAATCTCTCTTTGTAAATGATATGATCACAGATCATAACCTAGATGTGCTGTGTTTGACAGAAACCTGGCTTAAACCAGATTACTTTAAATGAGTCCACGCCTCAAGGTTACTGTTATAAACACGTGCCTCATCTGAAAGACAAATGGGGAATTGTTGCTGTAATTTATAGCAATATCTTCAGTATAACTCAGAAGTCTTTCAAAAATAATTCCTTCAAAGTGATGGTGCTTTATGTAACGTCATGCAGTGTAAGTGATAAATCCCTTTTGACATTTGTGCTGGCTATTGTATACAGGCCAAATAATAAATAATCTTCCTGATCAGTTTCATCTCTTTAGCAACCAGATAAATTAGAAGAACTCAATGTTGCAACAAAAACGATTGACTCTCTCTTTTCCAGCACTTTAGACACAGTTGCTCCCTTGTGCTTAAAGAAGATTAAGGAAATTAGTCCAATGCTGTGGTACAACGAGCACACTCAGACCCTTAAGAGAGCAGCTAGAAAAACGGAGCACAGCTGGAAAAAAACAAAACTAGAATTTTTTCACATTTTGTGGAAAGAAAGCATTATTGCGTACAGAAAGGCCTTAAAAACTGCTAGATCTGCTTATTTTTCGACTCTCTTAGAAGAAAACAAACACAACCCTAGGTATTTATTTGATACAGTGGCTATATTAACAAGAAATAAAGCTTCAACTTCTGATGTTTCCAAACAGCACAGCAGTAATGACTTTATGAACTTCTTTACTTGCAAGATTGACAATATTAGAGAGAAAATTATAACCATACAACCGTCTACTACAGTATTGCATCAGACAGTGCACTGTAGTGTCCCTGAGGAAAAATTCCATTCATTCACTGCTTTAGGAGAGGAAGAATGGTCTAAACTTGTTAAATCATCAAATCATCAGCAGTATCCTCACAACTATGTTCCTTTTTAGAAAGAAATGGTATCTGTGAGAATTTCCAGTCAGGATTTAGACCGTACCATAGTACTGAGACTGCTCTCATTAGAGTTGCAAATGATTCGCTCTCATCATCAGATCATGGTTGTATCTCTCTATTAGTGTTATTGGATCTTAGTGCTGCATTTGACAACATTCTTTTGAACAGACTTGAAAATTATGTTGGCATTAGTGGAATTGCATTGGAATGGTTCAAATCATACTTATCTGACCGTTATTAGTTTGTAGCAGTAAATGAATAGATGTCATATCAGAAGTTCAGTATGGAGTACCACAAGGCTCAGTACTGGGACTCAGTTGTTGATTTTTTATTTTTTATTTTATTTAATTCTCAGACACCACTGATTTGGTTCTGGATCCAATATCCTCATCTCTGATGACTATTTTGGCTGTTTTTTTTTTTTTTTTTTTTTNATAAAGTACTACTGCTGCCAAAATTATTATGGAAATTATTACAAAAAAGAAAACTTTTCCAAACAAGTATTATCCGGATCTCTGATGGGAAGGAATAGACCAGACCTCTTGAAACTTTAATTCAATACCCCTGATTTAGAACAAAAGCAGATTTTTTTTCAATAGCACCAACTAGTGTTACTTGAATGTCTGTTCAAGCTCCTGAAAACTAAAACGGAGATATAATAAAAGCGCACCTCTCTCTGGGTGGGGTCCACATCTTCCGGTAGTTCTCCAGCCAGTTTGTTAATCAGCATTTCTGGTGGATATTGTGAGATGTTTTTGTTCTCTACATCAGAGGATTGCTGTCAGGGAAATTAACAGTTACACAACTTTTTTTTATGCAAATAAGGCAAATATCGACTGAAATGCTTGTTGTATACTAAGGTATACAAGATCATACAGATTCAACTTTAGCTGGCAATGTAATCTCTCCTAACTCCTCCTTCAGCTGCTCATAGGTTTTGCCACCCTAATGCAAGAATAAAAGCAGTGTGCGAGTTAGAGCTTGTTCTTCTGCAGAATATTACTTCTTACTTAGTATGCTTTTAAACTTTTTCAGTATGTTAATTCAATGAAAATCAAACCTACACTCCATTTTGTAGGGTCCCAGGCAGTGAACCAACCAGTAAAGGTTGGGGGCTCAAAGCCCTGCTTCACAATCATTATAGGAGTGTCGGGGTCTCGGGATCCAGGATGAGTCCGCAGGTATTCTTGGCAAGTTGTCACAGATTCCCGACGCTCCACATCATTTGCCTCATTTCCTATCCACAGAAATACCTAGAAGAACCAAATGCTGAAGTAAGGACTCCAGGGTTTTAAAAGTGTTTAAAGATCAAATCTTTTATTGTTATGACAGCTGCTATATTGTTATTATCAAGATGTTAGGATACTACTAGTACTATTTTGGGGACATCACCCTTAAGGGTTAGTTCTCCCAAAAATGAAAATTCTGTCATTATTTACTCTCCCTCATGTCGTTCCACACCCATAAGACTTTTGTTCATCTTCAGAACACAAATTAAGATATTTTTGATGAAATCTGAGAGCTTTCAGTCCCTTCATTGGGAGCAACACAATTTAGACATTCAAGGTCCAGAACGATAGGAAAGACATAATTAAAGTAGTCCATGTGATTCCAATGGTTTAATCTCAATTTTATGAAGCAATGCAAGTGCTTTGTTTGCGCAAAAAAAACCATAATTTACCTCTATATTTACAAAATAATATTATCCAAAGCATGTTCATGGAACAACTTCCGGTCTTGAGTCAACACAACATGCGTCATAGTGCTCCCCCTACTGGATTGCGGGTCAATATTTTAAAAAATAAAGTGGTAAATTATGTTATTTTGCATAATTTACCACTTTATTACCACTTTAATCATGTGCATGATTTATAAATTGAGGGAATGAAATAGTAAATCGTGCACCTGGAGTCACATGGATTAATTGAATGATGTCTTTCCTATCGTTCAGGACCTTGAATGTGTAAATTGCACAGCTCCCAATGAAGGGACTGAAAGCGCTTGAATTTGAGAGAAAGTCTTACGGGTTTGCAATGACATGAGTGTGAGTAATTAACAACATAATTTTCATTTTTGGTGTACTAACCCTTTAAGTCCTCAATATACTTCAAGCGAAATTAAAGAACGAACTGGTGTGATGTAATTTCAAACAAAATCAGGCCAAAACAACGTTTTTTTTTAGTTCGTTTCTGGAGTTTGAAACAGCTTGCTGGAAAAGTTCGCTCCAGCTGGTAAACACCTTCGGACTACCATTGGTCCATGGTGATGATGTAATAGGTGGGTGTGGCTCTGAGGCCCTGCCTTCTTTAAGGTATAAATCTTCTCCGGTTCATTTCTCCTGATCAGTCCATCGAGGGCAGACGTGAGAAACGCTTTATGGTAGAAACTGAAGCTGTAATTCTAATAAAAAAGCGAACCTGACACAGTTTTTCTCTAAATATTGTAAAGCTGCTGCTTTAAAGCAATCTATTGTATAAAGTGTTGTATACATAATAAACGTGACGTGACTGGAGCCTGAATTGCAGAGCTGCTGCAAACATCAACATCGCTATGATCTGATGCTTTCTGAACTGCTGTTTTCTCTTTTTTGTTGTGTGTTTATTTTGTAATTGAGAGGAAAGCGCGCAGCACATATTTACATATTCAGCTAAATGCGTCTGGATGTTCACTAACAGTATATGCAAACTTCTTTTTACCCCTAAGTGAAGAACGAAAACTTTACCATGAGTATATCAAGACCTATAGCCACCAAACCTTATTTTTCATAACAGATGAACAGAGTATATTTTTAGTTCAATCAGTGTGGCTCTACCTGATCCCACGTGTCCAAAAGCATTACGTCATCCTCTCTCAGATCATCCTGTGCGAACTGGGTTATCTCAGTCGCAATAAACTGGCCCGTCTTATTGGAGCATTCAAAAAGGCGTGGTTGATGATCTGAAGTGACCATCTGTAATCTTTGAGAAGAAGTGATATCAACAGTCAATTTCCCATTGAATCTATCAACACAAATAAATAGGTATTCTTTGTCCGCTATACCTTCTGTCACTTGCGTATGATGTTTTTCCACCTAAGATTTCCCAAAACTCATTCGGCTCCTGTCCCTCAGCCATAATTTCCTCTGACGATCCTCGGCCAATAAAGGAGCTCACCTCTTTCGCCATGGCTCTTTCATCACCACTGGAGCCCTGAGAGGTTATGAAGAGTAAGTATTAGAGAGGTTAGTACTGCTTTCCCAATAACATCCATTATGAGAAGAGTAGTGCTGGACTTTTCGAAAGCTGCTGTGTGTTTTTCCATTAAAATACTATCAGTGTCATGCTCATAATTTATTCAACTTCTATAGAAAGTCTACATACTTTGCCATACCACAGGTAGACACCATACTGGCTTTTCAAAAGGAAGACATCATTGGAGTTGAGAGAGGCCACCAGAGCTGGAACTTCTATTGCTTTTGAATTGGTTGGGTGAGAGCCACAGATCTGAAACAGGCGGACAGGGGGCTCTGGCTCTTGGGCACTCTTTCTGGAAGTCCCTCCCTAGATACAGAGAAAAAAAAAATTTATTAAGAAGACAACAGCAATTTCACAAACCTGAAATTTATACACGTTCAAATGGATGCCTTTGACCGATAATGCCTTTTGCATGCTGAAGGATGTTGAGGTATCCAAAAATAAGCATAATCTCATTGGAGTAAGTAGGTGGAATGGTGATTATATAACATTACGCAAAGTGATATTTGCTGATTGTTCGTTTTACTCAATTAAAATCAGGTTATGCATTTTAATTCTTAAACATTTTGATACAACATAGTCTGTTAACTGTCAGGTTCCTAGTAGCAGTACTTTGCCCTATTGCCTTTTTTTTTCCCATCGCATATTTTGGCAAACAAAAAAATATCTAGTCCAGCCATGAAACTCTAGATGGTGCAGGCTGATCGGTCCTTTACATGTAGTCTGCAAGCAATCACATCATTACGGCATGGCACCAGCTGATCCCACAGCCAATGAAATTGCTTGCTCAACATTTAAATAGTCTGGTTCAGTGTTTGCATAAGCTAGTCCTGCAGAGTTCCTCTGAAACCCTCCTCCTCTCCAGCTCCAGCTCCAGCTGCCTGGAGCTGCTGCTATGGGATTTACGTATGACTATTTATGCAGCAGCAGCATATCTTACATGCTCACAGCAGCGTACCTGTGTATCTTTTAGCAGTAGCAAGTCCATACTTGCTCTGCAGCAGCAGTAATAATCAGCAGCAGCAGTGTAGTAGCAGATCTAGTCTGCCAAGACCAAATTTATTAATATTGCTATATTCAATAGCATTCTAAAACTATTCAGAGTTTTCATGATTGAAATGTATTTTGTATAAAATAAAATAAAAAGTTTAGTTCAGTACGTTTGCTTTACAGTAAACCTAAACTTCTATAATGTTCACACTTTCATTTTTTGAAGTGCTTTGCTGCAATAAACTGCTGAGTGTCTTCTTTAAAAAGAGTATTCAAAGCATTCATCAATTACAACCAATTAAGTTCAGAGTTATACTCAAAAATGTTAAAGTCCCCCTGCAGTAAATAATTGTATCTCTTAAAACTCATCTTTGATCACCAAAATGACATATTTAAATGTTTTTTCCTATAAAAATAATTTATTCATGCTTTAAAATAGCTTGAATGTAACTCGACACCCTTGCTTCATTTAGTATACACGGATCAATGAATATGCTAATTAGCCCCGCCTCCACTCACTCACACCAGCTCAGATTATCTGATCCACTCGGTCAACTTTACTGTAGTAAACGCCTGATAATGGCTAGTGGAAATACTGGTTTATTCAGCCATATATGTTTGAACCAGAAACTGATTCAGAAGAAGAGGAAGAGTGAATAATCCAGACTTGAATACAAGTCGATGTATCAGAATTTGATGTATCGCTCTCTACAACGTCGGACACATAGCGGTAATTAATATGATTAGCCTCTTGCGATTCATTTTAAAGCTAAATGGCAGGAGAGTTCCAGTTAACATATAAACAGAATAATTCAAGTTGTTTTGTTTTGATATATTACACACATTTTAGTCATGCATTTCATATGAATTTGAAATAAGATTTATAGGTAGGAAAATAGTGTAATAGTAGATACGATCAATGTTTAATGTGTGCAGTGATTATTGCTCTTCATGTTAATTAAAAGTCTCTTTATCGTTCATTCTGCGTCATGCATCTAGTCTTTGGCTTATATACACAGCCATCATGACAGGCATCTTGTGTTTTTAAAAGCAAAATCATAGTGTGATCCTCATGTGATCTGAAAAGGCTTGCCTTTTGAATGCCACATGAATCACATTTATTTAAAATGATGTTGCTCTTTTGGGCATTTAAATTTAAAACTAAAGTAGAATAGCAAGCGAACAAAAAAGCGAGCAAGAAATTAAGTTGGTTGGGTCGTGTCATTGCAATGGGATTATAAACTGAACCGCTTTCTGCAGGAAATTAATCATTAAAAGTCAACTGGCGAATCTTGATTATAACATGAATACAAAATGTGACTTTGGTGTATTAAAAGCATTTCTGTGAAAGTTAAAAGGGAAAAAGATAGTAGTTGAACACAGAACTATTATCTCTAAATGTACCATTTAGTGCAATTAATGTTTGAAATACAACTGATCGCTAACCTAATGTCTTTTAAAATCTCTCTTTAAATAGAGCAAGTGGTTCGCTACCTCAAAGATCACCAGTTTGCCCTTGAAAATGGCCATGAAGTGGCGCGGCTCCTTTCCCATAGAGACTCTCACTTGAACAGGCTCGCCACCATATTGCTGGTCCAGAGTCACAGCCTGATACGCACAGGCAGTAATTTCATCCTGAGAAGCATGACGGCCCTTTGAGGAAAGAATGATACGATTACTTTCGTCATTATGTGCAACATGTGTGAACCAGTGGTTCCAGATGCCATAACTTTTGATAGCTTTTGAGGTATCAACACAAAATTTACTTCAGATGCAGTTGACATGATTGTGAATAAGTCCAAACTTGATTTTATGACCTTCCATATATATTTTCTAATAGTCATCATGTCAATCATGAATAATAACAAAATAAATCAATAAATTTTCTGGGGTTTCCTCAGCAGTGATGTAGCACAAGAACCTCCAAACATGATCAAAATCGTTTTTTACTATCAAATGAGACCATGTACTTGATGATACTTTGATACTTGATGATGAGTTATAAGCCATTATTTTTATATGTAAACTTCTTTCCCCCACTGAATAAAAAAAAAAAAAGGTAATTTTTTTTTCTCAGAATTGCGTAATAAAAAGTTGAATTGCGAGATATAAACTCATATTTGCGTGTTATAAAATCAGAATTGTGAGATAAAACACGCAATTCTGAGATAATAAATCCGAATTATGAGATATAAACTCACAATTGCAAGAAAAAGTCAGAATTGAGAGAAAAATGTCAGAATTGAGAGAAAAGTCAGAATTGTGAGTTATCTCACAATTCTGACTTTATTTCTTGCAATTCTGAGAAAAAGTCTGAATTGCAGGATATAAACTCGCTATTGCGAGATATAAAGTCAGAATTGCGATATAAATACAATTGTGTGATATAAAGTCAGAATTGCGATATAAATACAATTGCGAGATATAAAGTCAGAATTGCGATATAAATACAATTGCGTGATATAAAGTCAGAAATGCGATATAAATACAATTGCGTGATATAAAGTCAGAATTTTGAGTAATAAACTCAAAATTGCAAGTCATAAAGTCAGAATTGCGAGATATAAAGTAAGAATGTCGAGATATGAACTTATAAATTCAGAATTGCGAGGAAAAAAGTCAGAATTGTGAGCTAAAAAGTTGCAATTATATTTAAATAGTTTTATTTTGTGGCAGAAACCAGCTTCCATACTTTTTAGTATGCCACATGAAATCAATAAAAATGCCTTCAGGGTGTAAGAGGTTAATATAAAACTCTGCCTCTGTTCTATAAAGGAAATGTTACTTTACCTTCCACATGTAAAGAATGTAGCTCTTCCTGCCATTAACATCATAGCTGTACAGAATTAGATAGCAATCGCCTCCGTAGAAGTATCCATGCATTTCAGGATTCACCTCCACCATCTCCAAATTCTCAATGCGCCACACCTGAGGATGGAGAAGATCTGACGATGACTCTATTCTCACGCCTATCCATTATCTCATGTTCTGATTGTATAATCCTAGATTATGTTTGCAGTTCAGCTCTTCCTCACCTGCTTTTGTCCGCTGCCATCATCAACCATACGCTCCTGCGCAGCAACGTCGGGCATCACATGCATCCTAGTGGCATCAAATTTCTCTTGAGGGACATCGGCTAATTAACGAGAGGATACAGAAAAGCTCATGGACCATGTTAATCTGAAATTAACCTCACAGGTACATATAGCCTGGTCCACCATAAACACAAACAACTTTCACAATGATCTCCACATATAACATTTCCACACTCCTCTACAAAATAAATTTGGTTCACTTTGTGACGGTTTTCCTCAGTATGTTTGTCTTGTTTTCCAGTATGAATATCTAAACATTCTTAAATCAAGATACATTTACTTGAGAATCAAAACGACTGAAGATATTAGGTCTTGTTTTCTGATAAATGCATCAAAATTAAGTACATTTTTGTTTAAAACAAGAACAAATATCTGCCAATGTGCTCAGAAAAATAACATTGTTTTCCCTTAGAATTAAGTTATTTTTCTGACCCCATTGGCAGATATTTGTTCTTGTTTTAAGCAAATATTCACTTCTTTCTGATAAATCTGACGAATGTTTAGATATTTGTTCTGAAAAATAAGACTACTGAGGAAGAACATCATTTTTAGCAGTGTAACTTTCAACTGAAGTGACCAGATATCATTAGTACTAACATTAATGGCAATACGTTTGATACCACTTTATTTTAAGGTGACGTAGTTACATACTTACAAATAACAGTAAATTATGCATACATACAAGTAACTATAATAAGTGCATGTAGTTAATTATTATTACTCAGTACTTATTTGAGAAGTACAATGTAACTAAGTCACCTTAAAATAAAGTGTAACCATGTGTTTTGTTTTTTTGTTTCCAAAAACTGTCAAAACAGCCTTAGTTTTCGTGTTCCTTAGAAAACTGTGTTTTTGCTGTTGCATTTCTGATTCACGTCATCCCTGCGTGTATTTGCTTTGTAAATTATTGCTGCGATTAGATCCTCTCCTCTTCTCTTCCCAGCTAGCCGTAACACTTCTCTAGCTTGCTTCCTAATCTAGCTGTCTAATAACCTAGGAAAGTTTTCTTCTACTATGGAATAAAAAAATTAAAATTTAAATGCAACTTTTTATCTCACAATTCTGATATTTTTTCTTGCAGTTGCGAGATTCTGAGAGAAAAAAACGCAAGTCAGAATTGCAATATAAGAAGTTGCGATGACTTTTTTAATGTTTTATTCTGTGGCAGAACCACGCTTCCATATTTTGTAATAAACCTGGCATTACAAATATTTTTTGCTTTTGTTCATCTTTTGTAAGTCGCTTTGGAGTAAAGCATCTGCTAATAGCAAAAATTTTAAATTTTATAGAAATAATAAGTAAAATGTACTTAATTGCACACATATTTTTAAAGTAAATTTCATGTATGGAATTTAAGTACAATTTACTTAACTAAGTTAAGTAAAATTAACAAAGAAAATAGGTAATTTTAACTTGGCCAGTAAAAGGTTGAGTCATTTCTATTTAGTTGAAGTTTCCTTTGCAATACTTTTTATTCAAACAATATAATACTGAATTAAACCACGCTTTTAAAGTCTATGCTTTACTTAGAAACATCCAAGTAAATAATATCATATCTACATAACAGAAGTAACGCAGCACCTGAACACAGAGACCTCAATACTGGGAACACAATACACAGTGACAGTAACATTCGATGGATCGTTTTTGAGTGTGAATGTGTCATGTAGAAAATGAACTCCAAATGTCACAAAATGGCAAGTTACTAAACCTAACAACAAAAGCAATGATAAAACAGTGTAAATACAGTTGGAAAACAGCAAAAAAATCAACCTCATTAATTATTCAATGCCCAGTGCATGATTGGAACACCAGTATCAGAAAAGTTAAGTAGGTTTTACTTAATTTTATTTACTGAACTAACTTTTTCATGTAGAAATTGCATTTGTTTTTTCTGTAGTATTTACTTCACCACAGAATCATTTTTATCAATGAAGGTTACAAAAAGAAGGTGAATTTAACTGAGGTTTTAAAAAAACAATAAAACAAAGTCATACCTCTGAAAGTAAGTATCATGAAAGCAGCTGAAACACATACCGATCCTCCCGACAGTGTGTGTCCGGCCCAGACCTGCTGTCTGCTCTCTGACAGTCCAGCTCTTGAAGAGTTGCTTAAAGAGAGCCGATTCCCCTCCGTCACTGAGAGACTCCACTTTAGTACTGAGTGGATAACCCTTCAGTTTAATGAACTCCTGTAGAATCAATCACATTGGTAGTTAACGCTTAATTTCCATGGTCCACTTTAGACATTCTACTAACTATAAGTATCTTTACAACAACATGTCAACTAGCAGCCGTTCACAAGATGTAATATAATATAAGTCTCTGGTGTCCCCAGAATGTGTCTGTGAATTTCAGATCAAAATACCCCACAGATCATTTATAAATTTGCCTCTATTTGGCTGTGAGCAAAAACACGCCGATTTTGTGTGTGTCCCTTTAAATGAAAATGAGCTGCTGCTCCCGGCCCCCTTTCCAGAAGAGGGCGGAGCTTTAACAGCTCAACAACAACAAAGCTGGAGAATCTCACGCAGCCAAAATGAGGATTGTCAGTAACGGTGTTCAGCCTTACATTGTTCAAACCGGAGTCGACACTGATGGAGAGACTCAGGAAGAAGTTACAACTTTTAGAATGAAACTGGACGTTTCTGAATGGTTAGTGAATAAATTTATGCAGTTGCTGTGGAGTTGATTCAACTCACTAGCATGTGCCGTCATGTTAATCTTTTGTACAAATCCAGCGTTGAATTGACCCTCGTTTGTGAAGCAGTCCGGCGTAAAATGTCGGCATGATAACAACACTCTACTACAACAACTCTTCCTCTTCTCTAAAGCAGCCCAACATGGCCCCGCCCATCTCCTTTCCATCAACTTATTCTACTAACCCGAACCTTAACTTAACAGTCTACTAATACTCTAATGAGAGTTAGCTGACATGTAGGTGCAAATGAATGAAAGTTAACTGATATGTAGTTGCAAAGTTACTCATAGTTAGTAAAATGTCTAAAGTGGACTATTGAAATAAACCAGCAAACAATAGCCATCATTTTACCGTCTCGGTTAACTATAGACCCGATATAGTCCAGCTATGAGGAACACTTCTACCCAAAATAATCTTGAATTTGAGTTTTTGGCAAAATAACTTGAGAGATGTATGATGTTCCATCATGTAAGTAAAGTCAACAGTGATTACAATGTGTTTGGGTTCATTTGATCTATTCAATTCTCACTGACAGCCCAAATTTTGCCTTGTTTTAGCCTAGAGGTCAGGGCTGTGTTTCGACAGCTATTATACATCTTTTAAACGCAAAATTGCTTGCTGGGGGGAATCTGATAATTAATCCAAGTCTTAATATGAGTGATAATGTTCTTCATTTTGACATACAAGTTCACCTCTGTTTTCTTGTAACCAATTTCTATTGTTTAAACATTTAAAATCAGATTAATTATGAATCATTTGTTTGCGAGCGTCCAATAGGCAGTTGTGGTGTCCAAAGAAGGCAGTTCAACCTTGTAAGGCGGGCAGCAGCTGATTGCTAATTAAACCTCATTACACAGGTCATTAAGCACTTTATTAATAGAGGGAAATTCACTTTTCTCAAATGAAAAGAAACTCACCAGAGCCCTGGTCATTGCTGCTTGCCTCTCTGCCTTGTTAGCTGTCTTCCCCTTCCACACAAATATTGACATTCCCCCCTGGTCCAAAATGTAACAGTCCTCAAAAAAATACATAAAAATAAATAAATTTGAAGGTTGCGTATACTGTCAGTCAAACGTTTGGAATGACAATGTCATGATTCATCAGGCTCAAATTGTGAAAGAATGGTTGGGAGGGAGAATGAAGATCCTGACCAAAAAATGATGCAACTCTTGATGGAAATAAATGTTGTGATGTTTATTTTCATTAATTTTTGGTCAAGATCTTATATTGTCAAAGCAAGCGGTGAGCACTCTGTAAAGTCTCCTCCAGCACATCCCAAAGCCTTTCAATCAATTTAAGGTCTGGACTCACATAATAATTACAGCAATAATGATCCATTCATAGACTCTTAAGTATTTTGCCTATTTAAATCCAAACAGTGTAGATCTAGTGTGTACTTACATCGTGATTCAGCATGTCTTGTGTTAGTGGACTGGTTGCGATCTCTGCGATCTTCATAGATCCATTCGCATCTGACACACTTCAAAGTTTGAGATTTGTTAGATTAGGTAAGGACTGGTAGACCCAGTAAACATTAGGTGAGCCAATTAATCAATCAAGTGATTATTGACATTTTGTTGACAGAAGGACACAGTAGAGCTGACGGCACTTACTGATAGAGGGTGAGCTTCGCCATTTGCTCCTGGTCAGATATTTCATCAGGCGTCCCGCTGGGCAGTGTAGAGGGCCGTTCACCCATAATGCTCACCATAACTTCCATTAACAAAGGCGATTTTGCCTCTGCATCCCCCTCAATCACCCCAATTTCTGCCCGACCCCCTCTCTCACGGTCCCTGATGTCCTTGGCCAACATCATGCCCTACAGTCAACAATAAACAGCATGATGTTACATATATGCTCTCTCTCTCTATATATATATATACATATATATAACAGTTTGAATCTGATTGGCTGAGAGGTCTTTCCAGCCATGCGATATTCTACCGATATCACCACATTAACCGTTTCACCGTTTGGATCACTCCACTGTCAGCATTCTCACAGCGAGTGTCATGGCGGACAAGCAGACACAACATATTTTTATAGATACTACTGTTATTTTGAAACGGAATGTAGTTTTAAGAGTTTTTTAGGTAAGAATATAGGTGTTTAGATCTCAGATATGCGATTTATATGTAAACATATAGCGGCTATTTGAAAATTTGTTTAGACGCTTTCTGAGATGTGAGCTCCAGTTGGTCAGCGACTGTTCGGTGCTCATATACCCGATGAGAACAGCTTCATCTCGGCCAGTGCTTCGGGAATTTGCCGCTGGCTCTTATGTAGATAGTGTTTAAACATGAGGTATAATTCGTTTTGGGTATATCAAACAGGCAATCTTTGGTCTTATTAATCTATTACTTGTTCCAGAACAACAACATTTGGCTTAAGGACTTTATTAAGTTTCATAACTTTATATTTACATTGAAATTAAATCCTGTACTAACTAGAGCACTGCTTTTGGATGTTTGACTAAACTGTTTGCTTGTGTTTATTTCCTATTTTACTACTTATACTGTTATAATGGCTATTGTTGTTCATTTAAATATTATTGTTCAATAAATAACATGCCATATTTTTGGGTATTGAGAAAGAGTCCATTAGTGATTTCGACTTCAGTGAAAATTACATTAATACCCCATGAGATGGCAGCAAAGACTGTCTTTATGAGTCAGTCAGTCAGTCGCAAAGACTTTTATATTGAAATGGACTGAAACAAGGAAACAAGGACATTGTTTAAACATCTTACGAGAGGCAACTGACAAATGCATTGACTAGCGCTGTCATGGAAATGTCTTAAATATTAAAAAGACAAAGATATCGCTTTCCTCAGCGGACATTCAAACTGATTTTATGATTATGAATAAAAGATTGACCTGAAGAATATCAGCTAGATGCAGGTAAAACACTCGCTCAGGTGATCTCTCTCTCATAATACTCTACATATTACAGTGAGTTTCAATGAAGCGACTCAACGTTCCTTTGTAACTAGTTCTAAAATGACGTTTTAGAATTAGTAACGGAGGCTTGGGCTCAACTGTTAAATTGTCAACTTGAGATTTTAATCCGTGGCGGAAGGAAGTAGTTCCTCACAAAAGAGGGTTTTTAAAGACACTCTGTTGTTGTTCTTATGTACACACTCGTGCCGTCGAACTGTTGTATAAACGCAATATCACATGAGTAGTCGTGTGATATGGCTGTATATCAGCACGCTGTGATTGCCTACGGCCGAATCACAGCTGTGCTGATATACAGCCATATCCCACGGCTACTCGTGTGATATTTCTCATATATAAAAGATGCCAACCTTCAGACGTTCTTGTCTGTTGCTTTCAGGGCCATTCCACTGGATAATGGTCTTGCCCAGATCCAACAGAAAGACACTCCCAGTGTCGAAGCTGTTCCAGCTAACTTCCACCTGCAAATTGGACACAATGTTTAATCATTTATAGCCTGAGAATTATAGTCTGAATAATTTCACTCCTTTCTGCACTTTTTGTTCATCACTGGATTGATTTCAAATGATAATATTAATTATCTAGAGAAACGGTCCCTGATGGAGATTCACAAGCATTTTGACAGATACATTCAAGATGAGACAAAAGGTTGAGAGGTTATAAATTTAATTAGTGACATAAAGAAACCATTTTTGTAGGCTACCGGTGGAACTAGAAGACAGTTTCCTCACCTCTGTGCCGGTCACTTTTCTTTTTCCTTTCACATGCAGCAGTCTTTGAACGTTGTAAGTGTTTGTCTCCACATGGTTCATTCCTGACGACACCCCTCCTGACTTATAACTAAGGAACATAAAGACATATATTTGTGGCTTTCTGTCATCTTAAAGGGTATCTATAATGCCCCTATAACAAGATATAATATAAGTGTGTCTGTTTCAGCTCAAAATCCCCCACAGATCATTTATTATAGCTTGTCAAATTTGCCCCTATTTGGGTGTGAGCAAAAACACACCATTTTTGTGTGTGACCCTTTAAATGCAAATGAGCTGCTGCTCCCGCCCCCTTTCCAGAAGAAGGTGGAGCTTTAACAGCTCACGCTTCGGTTGCTCAAAAACAACAAAGCTGGAGAATCTCACGCAGCCAAATTGAGGATTGTCAGTAACGGTGTTCAAAGAAATAACCTTACTTGACCATTTGAGATGTGGACTGGTGTTTCAGATGCTTACATGATGCCCTGTTTGAAATATCCACAGAAGATGCTGGACTCGTGGTGCTGAACCTCGCGGTACTGCACAGGTGAGGAGCCCAGGAATTCATCTAGCTGAATGGCATAGACAGCAGCGGCTCCTTGTTCGTCCATTGTAGACATGGAACCAATCCAATAATGAATGTCATAGTATGCAGATCTGCCACCTTTCCGTGTCTGCATATAAGACATGGGATTTAAAACATAAAGCTGCAGCTGAGTTTCTGTTAATATGATGTCTATTAGCGCCGACAGAAAATAACATGTAATTGTGTTCTACTCTTACAATGTTTTCAACATAATTTGGATGTTTCAGGAGTATACTTACTGAGAGCAGTAAATAGCAGTCGCTTTCATAAAACTGTCCGTGAACTTTTTCCGGAACCAATACAAGATCCATTTTCTGGATAAAAATCAGTGACAGTGTGAAATTTATTAGAAAACTTTGTCAACCTGTCCAAAATCTTTGTTTAAACACTGTGATCAGATGACTTATACAATACAAAAGATACTTCCTAAATTGGTATTCACTTGCATTCAGTATTGTAAATATTAAGCTTTATTTACTGCATTTCACAAGAATAGCAGAGAAGAAATCCAGAGTAAGGAAAGAAGCCTGATGTTTAATGTAAATAATTATTAAAATAATTCCCGCCCAAGGCATACGCAAAAAGGGGCAGGGCCTGGTTGAGTTAGTCTGTTGAAACCAAGTCCTGAAAAGTGAAGCCAAAGCCTAAGCGTCTCTATTGCCCCCAGGTGGTTGGTCCCAGTATAGGTCATAAAACCCGCCCTCTCCATGTAATATAATAGGACGTGAGACAAACTAAACAAATAAGTTTTTTTCCAAAGACGGTTTCTTTGTGTACATTGGCGGCTTCACTTTTCTACTATGGAAGAGAATGGAGGTGTGTCGTCCATATTTCTTTAAAGTCTATGGTTGAAACTGGCGGGATATTTTGCTAAACACGCTCGAAGCACTTGACCAACCGCAACTGCTCCAGCCGACCAATCAGAGCACATTGTGCTTTTCAAAAGGAGGGGCTTCATAGAAACTAAACAGAGCGTTACTGTCAGACTGGGAAGAGGAGAATATCAAAAAGTCAATGTAATTATTTTAAAACATCTTCACACTTACAGTTGCAAGTTTCACATACCCTACATCCAATCATTAATACAATAGTTGGCTTATATTCTCACACATTATATATGCAAGCAGCACAATGCAAGCTGTTATTGAGTAGGAATGTAAAAATGTCTTGATACTTGATCAATAGATGTTCAAATCAGTGAACAAAGCAACAGCAGCAAACAAACAAGCATCTCAGTCCTATGTTTCTTCAATAGATTATGTATCAATAAATAATTTTTACACCAATTACTGCTGATAGACTCAAAACCTACCTCGATTCTCCAGATGAGTATCCCTGGAGAGTGTGTGACGGCTCTGAACGTGTTCTGCATGATTCAACAGTGACACCGGACTGAAACACCAGAGAGAAAACAGTACACTGGGCTAAAGCTTTCATTCAGTATCATTACAGGGTCCTTTCAATATTTAAGAAAGTATTGACAGTATTTTGCACACTTACAGAGTGTCCAAAAGTGACGTCGGAAAGGGAATATTTGTTTTTAATGACCCTACAAGTTCAATGAAACCGTCAAAATATGACAATATACATTAAATATGAGGGAAAAACGAAACACTAAAACTTGGTTAAGTTATCTGACAAAATTATTTGGCAAAAAAAGGCAAACTACAGCTACAAATTTTATTTTACTATGCAAAAAACAAATAGATGACAGGAAGAAGCAAACATTGGATACAACATAATCAGTTATTAATATTTGGTTGGTTCTCTCTTGTTTTTGCATGTGGCCAAAAATGAGGTTTCATTGCGTTATCTCAAATAAAACTATTGACTCCAAGCACAACTACGCAATATGTTGACAAAATCTTTAACACATTTATAATAATATTTGAATAAAATGTGTATATGTCAACAGACCGGGTATCACTTTTGGCCACTAAATGTTTTATTCTGTTTTTAGCTCAATGTAAAGTAGTTTTAATAACAAATATTGTTAAAGCAACTTTAATTTTAAGTGTGAATAGTTACCTTGAAGTCCAAAGAGATGATTCTCCTGAGATGAAAACTGTTGTGTTTAGTCCAGAGACAAGTGAACAAGTCCGGGATTCTCTTTGACCCTAGTAAGGCACGAAGCAAAATATGCCCTTTTTTGTCCATATCTTTTGCTCCGATTTGACAGATACCTCATTTGATTGTATTTGCCTGCTGTCACTCCATGCTCAGCTCACCGACCAATCAGGATAAGATTTCAAACCAGTTAATGCAAATGAGTAATGTAAACAAACAAGAGATATTCAAAAGACAAGAAATGCAATCATAAAGAGTCATGTAGCAGGTGCTGAGGTTCAGTGGATCATACGTCTATTTACAGCCTCAAATCAATGCAACCACACAGACTGTCTAGTAATAATGTCAGATTATTACTGACTCTGGTGCACGGAAACATGTTGAGTTTTATTCACAGTCATTCAAGCCAAATACAGAATGTCATTTCACTGGGTCTGCAGTAATTATTGTTTCATTGGTTCTTTCTCTAGGATTGCTGAAATGACTTGTCACTGAAATGTCATGAGGTGTTAATCTCATATATTACACCAAAGGCAGAAATAAGTGCAGTTAAAATATTCAAAATATGTGGGAGGGCATTGCTTGAATGTGGCCTTATTGGATGCACTTAACTGCGTAACTAACTCAAAACTAGATCATTTATCCTTTTCTTGACCATGTGACTAAAACTAAAGAATGTACATTCCTCCAGCCACCAGAAGGCGCCATCACCAGAGTATTAACCACATGCCCTATTTTCACGCACTTCCAGTTTCTGTTCCCTACAGTATCATTCTACAATCTGTGAAGTATTGCCAATTCAACCTGCCTTACCAAGTGTTCTTCATTGATATTGTGTTGAATATTTCTGCCGACTTATGTTGTTGAATTACCGTCTTGGACTTGCTTGACATTTTAACTGTGTACGACTCCTGTCTATCATCTTGGATTGTTCTGCAGATGGATTCACATCATCCTTCAGTGTATATGCAGTGTGCGTGCTCAGCTAACAGGGAACGTTCTCAGAACCTTAAAGGGGTCATGAATTGAGAAATAAACTTTTCCTTGAGCTTTTGATATAAGTCATCGTTACTATGAGAATATCCTGTAAGTATCAGAACTGAAAACTTCCTTGTTAGTCCAATAAAAGCTTTTATTGACACCAGACCCAGCGAACGACTGATCCTGAATAGATAGGTGAAACTCCGCCTCCGCAGAAGAAATCAACACCTACTTCATCATTGCAACGTTAGCCCCGCCCACAGGCGTGTTAGTGAGATGACGAGGAGAGAAGAGCGATTCAGGACTAAAATAACATTACCTTTCAAAGGATCTTAATGCTAGGAATATGGTTATTTATTTCCAACAAAGTGAATGGCTTTGCAAACAGACTTTTACAATATGGACTCGACAGTAATGCAACAACATGTCAGTAACTGTGTTAATTCTAATGCCAGTAAATCAAACAAATGACTAAACGCTCAACTTCACAGTGTTTCTATAGTAGGATAAAAAAATAATCTGTTATTTAAACTGTGATTAAATTATATATAGAAAGTGATCAAAGAACGCTCCCTTTACAATCGCTGGAGCTGTCAATCAAACAGAGCGAGTTTATCAGTGACTGAGTTCTGGACTCGCGCCAAAACTTTCGTTTCATTCAACGAATCTCTTAGGTACATCGCGTTTGCACTGTTAGTTATGATGAAAGCTTTCGTTAGTGTGCAGAAATTGAGTTTCAATGACGAGATCACTGCTTTCATGAGCTCAACAACATGTCTGTGATCGACTACAGTGTTCATCACTGCAACCTTTCATGCCACGATCTAAATATAATGCCATAGATCTAAATTTAATGCTATAATCAACACTTTTCACGATTAGTTAACCTTGAGAGCTGTAATAGTAAAAACGTGCTTAAGTTTTCAAGAAATACTTAGCTATTTCATATTGCAAAGATGTCAGCCAATCACAGCAGTGGGCGTTTACACTTAAGTCTCACAGCAGAGCGTCAAATCAGAGGACTAAAATCAGGGTAGGAAAAATGCCTTTTATTTCTAAACAATAAAACAATGCCGTTCGTGACCCCTTTAACTTGCGTTCTGGCAAGGTTATCTCAAAGTTATGAACAAACGTTCTTGTAAGGTTAATAGAACATTTGTTAAAAGTGAGCTGGTATTTAATAATGTTCTCAGAACATTAGCACCAAAATGTTATTTATACATTTAGTTTAGTTCATCTAACGTTACTACTTGTTTCAGAAAGTTCAGAGAACATTCAAAAGTAACGTTCCCATGATGTTGGAAGAATGATCAAATGGAATGTTCCCTTATTGTTTGCATGACCAAGAAAATACATTTTTAAAGCAATTTTTTAAAAACTGCACAAAAATAACATTGTTTTAACTTATTGATACACAATGTACCTTTTGGCCTTCTAGCGGTTAAAAAACAAAACTACATGCATGCAAGATCATTGTTTTGGTTGTGCTTCGGCTCTTCGTGACTGTACGGATGAATATGCTTATCCTTCTGCTCATAAAACATTCACTGCTAGGCTTAAGAGATGTAACCAGTTCAGATGGAAAGGGTCTCAAGCTGACTAGCTGAAGACGTTACTGTAGCTACTTCCTTGAATAAATTCCAGCACAGCTACAACAACCATAGTGAAATGATCTTCACAATAGATAATGCTTTACAGTGACCTCTGTTAGAGAGCTACTTATGGCGATTTATCTGTTCAATTAAACACCTTACTCACCTCTTAAATAATAAAACACCATCTCGGTGTCGCTTTTACAACATTTCAAATCCCTCAGTTCTCGCCATCTCCTAAAGACAAGCTAATGTTGATTCTTGTTTTATTACAAGCTCCGTCTTGTTCTCTTTTCTCTCTTCTGCTTGGGGTTTGTTTAAAACGGGCGATTCTTTGGAGGTTGGAGATTTAGCAGCTCCATGTCAATCTTTTCTCGCTCGTTGTGACGACTAACCTCTGCCACGCCCACGCCAGACACGCGTCAAAGCAGCCGGAGCAACTTTACTCTATTTACGGATATGACAAGATGCGCATGAGTGACATATGTATGCAATTTCCCGCCAAAACCATCCTAAAATATAAACACTATAATAGGCATACCATAGTGAATCAGGGTAAGACAAAAAACATGTTTGGGTTAAAAGGATTGATGGTGTATTGACTCATTTAAATGTTAATTTTGAACAACAACAACAAATAATGTTACATAGTATACCTTTGATATAGGTTGAGGATTTACATGACAAGTGCAAGTGAACCGGGATGCTCGTCAATCAGTGAACTCAGACTTTGACTTCATCAGTACTCTGTCCTGATTCGCTGCCAAATCCTGGACAGAAGAGATTCCCTTCGAAAACGGCGAGTCGTGCCGTCTGCATGCTTACAAATAAACTCTCCATTGTATTAATACAAGATGAAAAATTTATTTTTCCAACATACAAATGTAAAGTAATGCCTTGTTAACA
The DNA here is from genome assembly GCA_003731715.1 of Anabarilius grahami. Lineage (NCBI taxonomy): Eukaryota > Metazoa > Chordata > Actinopteri > Cypriniformes > Xenocyprididae > Anabarilius > Anabarilius grahami. The sequence continues at coordinate 1,007,805 of RJVU01049641.1, forward strand.
AGCGTCTTAGAATTGCTTGACAGCTCCTGTTTAATAGCAAAATGAACATAAATGTACAAAGTTCAACAGAAAAACAGCTATAAACAAATAACGAAACAAACAAACAAAAAAGACATGGAATTTAGCAGAAACAAAGTGTGATCACACGTTATATTAGGTGTCTTTAAAGAGGTCCTATTATGCTTTTCCATGTTCATCTCTCTTTAGTGTGTAATGTTGCGGTTTGAGCATGAAAAAGTTCCTCCAAAGCCCCTCCAGCAGGAGTTTTTCTCTATATCAGTGTTTCTGAACTCCCTGAAACGCCTCCATTGTAGTCTTGAGTTTTCTTCACAATATTCCTCATTTAAATAATTCATATTCAGAATAAAGGGGCGGGGCCTGGTTGAGTTAGTAAGTAGAGTGTTGAAACTGGCAGTTATGGTAAGGGGCGGGACATTTCCCAAACACCAATCACAACACACTGCTCCAGCTGACCAATCAGAGCACATTGTGCTTTTAAGAAGGAGGGAATTCATAGAGACAGGAACTAAACAGAGCGTTACTGACAGACTGGGAAGAGAGGAGCTGCAGCAATGGAGAATATGAGGAAAAATAATCAACATTCAAGCAGGAAAACAATCAAGACTTTGAAAAAGCTCATAATAGGTCCGCTTTAACTACTAGGTACTTACGTCAGAATTTAATATCCATTGGGTGCTTACTGTGGTGATGTTGTATTGTGAATCACTTGTGCTGTTATTGAGGTGGATACGGCTAAGATTAAGACAGGTTTGGGTAGGTTTAAGGGTGGGTTAAGGTGTAAGGGAAAGTCAAAAGTGTAATTATAGCTGAAATTAACTAAAAGTACAATGTTAAAACATGCATGTACAAATTAAATGCATTGTATCAAATTATTAATTTAAATGTTAGTACACAGTAGTTAAAGACACCTAATATAAAACGCAGATTCCTTCTTTACCTAAATAATTTTGTTGACTGATGAGTAAAACAAAGTAGTCTTTATTTTAAAGTTGTGCAAAGGCTGTTTAAGTGAATGTAACTTGGATAAAGTAACATACTACTAAAGTAGACAAATTTATCAGAACCTTTTTATAAATGACTCAAGAGAGAGCACAAGAATCTTCATTTGTACGGATCCTGGGCTCCCCAGTATTCATCCCATCATCTTCATCTACGTCTGGAGTGGACGGACAGGGCGAGAACTCTGACGGCGCGTCCTCATAGCCACTGCTCTCATCATTATCCTCCCCAGCCGGAGCTTCATGCCTTTGACTCAATGAATGGTTGACCAATTTTTTCAAATGTAACACTGGGGCTGCATTCAGATGCGCTGGAGAGCCTTCGCTGTCTGAGAGCGGTGTTTCCTCTCGGTCCACTGAAGTTCCTTCTGGAGTTCCCTGAATCCAGACAGGCCCCGCGTGTCTCGCCTGAAGCTGCTCAGCTTTTCTTTCCTACACAAATGTTGAGACATTCTTCAAACAAATGCTGAAAAACAGTCTGAATGCATATTATGAACCCTGAGAGTGGCATCAAATTACTTTTGAATGATCAAAGTAGTTAAATAGTAGATTTAGGGATCCCACTTTAAAGGGGATCTATAATGCCCCTTTTACAAGATGTAATATAAGTATCTGGTGTTCCCAGAATGTGTCTGTGAAGTTTCAGCTTGTCAAATTTGCCCCTATGTGGGTGTGAACAAAAACACGCAGTTTTTGTGTGTGTCCCTTTAAATGCAAATAAGCTGCTGCTGCTCCCGCCCCCTTTCTAGAAGAGGGCGGAGCTTTAACAGCTCGCGCTTCGGTTGCTCAACAACAACAAAGCTGGAGAATCTCACCCAGCCAAAATGAGGATTGTCAGTAACGGTGTTCAGCCCCTAGGCTGTAGTCCCTACCGTTCGTTTGTTGTAATCCTTAAAAAGCGATTTCTTTAAAAGAAAATATCTCCCTTTGCATTGAACTTTGAGCGTCGTACCTTTGCAGATGTTGTTTATGCTCAAACAGCAACATTACACACTAACTAAAGTTAAAAAAGTGAAATCATAATCAACCACCCCTTTAAATTAAGTATCTTTAACTAGTAAGTGCTAACATTTAAATTAATCATTTGATACCATGCTCTTATTGTGTACACTAGTGTTCAAAATTTGGTGTGAGATTTTTTAAAGTTTTCAAAATAAGTCTTTTTGCTCATCAAATCTGCATTTATTTGATTAGAAATACAGTAAAACATTGAAATTGTAATTCAAAATGGCTGTTTTCTATGTGAATATATAGTAAAATGTAATTTATTTCTTTAACACATTTATAATAATAAAATAAAGTTTATTATAAAGTGTGAAGATGTCAGTTTCCTTATAGACCGAACATCACTTTTGACCAATACTGTATAAACAAACATTTCAGTATTTCGAGAGCGTAGGGAAATCAACTTGATTACATTTGCAGTGCTTCATGGGAGTGGGCGGAGTTAAAGAGCTCCTTCGTCAAGATTTGCATGTTGTGACTCCCTGATTGGTGGAACTTTCTGTAGCATCATGGGTATTGTAGTTTTTCACCATGAATTCCCTGATTATTTTTGAGGATACATTTTAAAATAATATTATTTCCCTTCAGAGGTTTTTACTTCCAGAACTGACTGATGCTGAATCTGCTGGTCAGTAAAACATCACCGGATTCAGAACCGTCTGCTCATGACTCAGGAAATGATGTGTGGTATTTTCACATGAATGCGCACAAAGGACTAAAACTTCCCATCTTAAAGGATTAGTTCACTTCAGAATTAAAATTTCCTGATAATTTAATCACCTCCACGTCATCCAAGATGTTCACGTCTTTCTTTCTTCAGTCGAAAAGAAATGAAGGTTTTTGAGGAAAACATTCCAGGATTTTTCTCCATAAAATCTCCAGGAAATTTTTATTCTGAAGTGAACTAATCCTTTAAGATCAGGGATACAGGATTAGGTGTTTACACCCTTAGAGAAGATCTGGAAGTTTCTAAAGCGTCTCTGACTGGTTAAATCTTAAAAGTTAACAAGTGATTTCCTACAGATCTGTACTGGTTTCACGTCCATTGATTTATTTATTTGAGAACAGACAAATCTTTTAGGTCGATCAAGACCTTTCCACTCTGCATAATTGTTTCTGTGAACTGAGCTTCATTCAGCAGAACATTTATCTCAGGGTAAATGATAAAAGAATAAAATAAGAGAGAAGTGAACACACACACTGTTCTCCAAACATGGTTACGTAAGCAGCCTCTCTCTCTCTCTTTGGCTTTACGCAGCAGTTTCTGTTCATTTCTAAATGTGATTATGTAAGCTTAGAGTTTCCTCACCTCTCTTAACCTCTCCATCTCCTGCATTAATGAGGCAAGCATGTCCTCCAGCTTCCTCCTCATCGCTCTCTCTCGCTCCAGCTCCTGTCAGTCAGAGAGAGAGAAACGTCATGTGTCATCCATATCATCAAGTTAATGTTTTCTGAATTAGAAATCTATCATTTGCATCAGTCTCAGGATGAAGATATGTTTCACAATACCATGGTGAGCTGATGCGTCTCTCTCTGTGTTTCGGCGAGCATCTCCTCCGCCCCCTCGAGCGCGTCCTGAAGACAGTCCACCTGGAACAGGAGAGCGTCCTGCTGGAGCGAGAGCGTCCGCAGCTCCTGCACACAGTCCTCATCCGTCTGCAGAGCAAGCACAACCTTTACATGCATCTTCTCTATGGAACGCTGACTAAATAAATATACAAAGAAATGTAAATAAATGAGTATTTATACTTTTATTTTTCTTATTTATGCATTATTTAGTGGTGTCAAAATTAGTGATGAAAACTACACAACTTTTTATTAAATTTCGCAGTTTTGAATTGAAAATATATGATCATGATTCATGTAATTCATAAATGAATGTGACGAGAAACATTTGCGTTTTCAACATATTAGACGAATAAGAGTGGATGTATTTTCAAATAGTTTAAATTGATTCCTTCATAACTACAATTAGGTACCTAGAACTTCTTTTACCATTCTTATTTATTCCCTTAAAGGGTTAGTTCACCCAAAAATGAAAATAATCATTAATTACTCACCCTCATGTCGTTAAGATATTTTCTTTATGAAATCAAAGCCAATTCAAACTTTCAAGATCCATAAAGGTACTAAAAACATATTTGAAAGAGTTCATGTGGTTCTATCTTAATATTATAAAGCGAAAAGTAAATTTTTTGTGCGGCAAAAAACTAAACGACTTTTCAACAATATCTATATGGGCCGATTTCAAAACATTGCTTCAGAGCTTTACGAATCGAATCAGTGAATTGGAGCGCCAAAGTCACGTGATTTCAGCAGTTTAGCCATTTGATAGGAGATCCGAATCGCTGATTCGAAACAAAAGATTCATAAAGCTCAGAAGCTTCATGAAGCAGTGTTTTGAAATCAACCCATATAGATATTGTTGAAAAGTCGTTTTTTTTGGCTCACAAAAAGTATTCTCGTCAATTTATAATATTAAGATACTCACATGAACTGTTTCAAATATGTTTTTAGTACCTTTATGGATCTTGAGAGTTTGAATGGCTTTGCTCTCAATGGAGCCTCACTGAGCCATCAGATTTCATCAAAAATATCTTAATTTGTGTTCTGAAGATGAACAAAGGTCTTACGGGTGTGGAACAACATGAGGGCGAGTAATTAATTAATGAGTAATTAGTAATTTTTGGGTGAACTAACCCTTTAAATCCATTTTAATCCTTTAAATATTTAATTCCTTTATTACTATTATTATTTATTAAAGCTGAAGTCTGTAAGATTTGCCTCTTTGTCGCCATCTCTGTTTGAAACCAGCAATTGCAGTTATTTGCAGAATTATCTTCTTTACATGGGTTGTGCGTCGGCACGGCTCCTCAGTGCGGATTAATCTAATGTTTCCACATCGTTGTATATACTGTACTTCAGAATCACAGATTGTAGTCTTGGAAGTATGACCAAAATAAGAATTTTCACCGGAAAATATCATAACATGTCTGCTGCTTTTGTTCTGACCAACTGATCGCGCTGCCAATGGTGATTAAATCTAACGATCGCTTAGCTCGGATCACATCAAACTGTGCAAATGATTATTATTGTTATATTGTTCTCAAATTGTTCATGTTAACATCATCAACATTGCGTGACTATGTGTATTTAGTGCGTATTAGCGTTACCTGTAGATTTCAATTTCTGTAGCCACTCCTCAGTCCGAAGTCTTTTGCATTTTGTCTACGGGTGAATCTCCAGTTGTCACTGATAATTGTCATTTGGATCTTTCTGGATTACAATCCGCCATCAAAATGATGTTTAATTATTGCAGCTGCTGTGAGAAAAGGCTATAAATGATCCGTCACCTGCAGCATCCTCACATGATATAGCCTACTAGCTCCTTCTTTATGTAAACAGACGTGACGTAATGACGCAAAGACGAACGGCGACATGCTCGAATTTCCCGCGGAAACCCACCAGTAACAGTTTTATTATAGAACATTATTACAAGCTTATCGTTGTGAATCGGGCTAAGGTAAGAAGATAGTTTTGAACACTGGCTGGTTATATACTTGCTCAAAAATATTGATTTTGGATCATTTTTAACCAAAAAAGTTACGGACTGCAGCTTTAAATAATAACCCCCCCAGCAAAAAGTGAACCTCCTCCTATGCCTACACCAGTCATGTGTTTACAAAGGAGCGGCTCACGAGTCAGTCATGTAAAATCATGAAGCGATGACTCGAGACACGCCTGTCGATGATTCACGTCCTCTCACACCGCATCGAGTCTCCTGCTCTCAGACTTCATGTGTCAATAACTCTTTCAAGGACTCTTCTTGTAGCGTTTGCCTAGTTTAGCATGCATCGCTGTTATTTTAGTTTAATTAATATTATGAATTAGCTTTCATTTTTATATTTTTAGTTTTCATGTTCATTTTAGTTTCATTTGTAGTAATTTGATTATGTGCTTTTGTCATTTTATTACTCTCTTTTTTTAAAATATTGCTTTTTAGGTTTATTTTTATTTCAGTTTTAGTTATTTATTTATTTCCAGTTAATAATTTTTGTGCTTCAACTTAAACTTATTTCAGTTTATTGCCAAGGCAACATTTCTCATTTTCGTTTAGTTCAAGTTTTACAACTAATTTGATTGTACTTCAGCTTTATTTCAATTGACAGAAATGTTAATAGTTTCAGTTTTAGTTCATGATAATAACCCTGACATGCATCACCTATCTTGGAAACTGAAACAGCAGCTTATATAATTAACAAAAGCAAACTAAAGACATAAATTGTTTTAAAAAAAAAAAATGTAAATCTTACCATTTCTATGTTCTCAGAAAGCGGATCATCTTCACTCTAAAAAATAGAATTGTTCATTACTATATAAAACAAACCAAATAAACTTTTGTAACAAAACTAATCAGTGAATCCTATTCAGCAAATATAGTTCTGTGAGAGAGACTTTCAGTTCACACACACTTAGACTGCAAACATCACCACACTAACTTGGCTTTCTTCTCTTTGTCCTCTTTTTAACGATCCGTATCTGCTGTCGCTGCGTGACAGGTGTCTGCTCGACTCTTCTGCCTGCAGGACACAAACAATCATATTATTGATTACTAATATAAAACAACAAAGCAATCTAAGCAACAAACTCCATCAGAGGATCCTGAAAGCAAATCTGGCTGAATTTGAGTTTTAAAGAGGATCTATTATGCCCAAGTCTTGATGTTGTTTTCGGGCTCTGCTAGAACAGGTTTTCATGCTTGAATGCTCATTATTTCCCCATCTGTTTCTCAGGAAATTTATTTTTTTGGATGTTTTTGCCTTTTATTATGATAGACAGAAAGTGAAGTCAGATAGAGAGATCGGGAAAGGTCTGTTGTAACTTCTTCCTGAGTCTCTCCATCAGTGTCGACTCCGGTTTGAACAATGTAAGGCTGAACNATCTGGCTGAATTTGAGTTTTAAAGAGGATCTATTATGCCCAAGTCTTGATGTTGTTTTCGGGCTCTGCTAGAACAGGTTTTCATGCTTGAATGCTCATTATTTCCCCATCTGTTTCTCAGGAAATTTATTTATTTGGATGTTTTTGCCTTTTATTATGATAGACAGAAAGTGAAGTCGGATAGAGAGATCGGGAAAGGTCTGTTGTAACTTCTTCCTGAGTCTCTCCATCAGTGTCGACTCCGGTTTGAACAATGTAAGGCTGAACGCCGTTACTGACAATCCTCAATTTGTCTGCGTGAGATTCTCCAGCTTTGTTGTTGTTGAGCTGTTAAAGCTCCGCCCTCTTCTGGAAAGGGGGCCGGGAGAAGAAGCTCATTTGCATTTAAAGGGACACACACAAAAACTCACACTCAAACAGGGGCAAATTTGACAAGCTATAATAAATGATCTGTGGGGGATTTTGAGCTGAAACTTTAGACACATTCTGGAGACACCAGAGACTGATATTACATCTTGTGAAAGGGGCATTATAGGTCCACTTTAAACATCTTTTACCGTACCAATTTTATGGGCTTTATACTTCCTATTTGAGCCATTGCAGATGAATGAGCAAAGTTATTTCAGGGAAAGACCGCCCTGATCGTATAGCAAAACGTGATTGGTTGGAGCGTGAGCATGCTGATTGGCTGTTATTTGATAGGCTTAAGTAGACGGTGGGTGGAGTCCACTTATTTGTCTACTAGAAATGTTTCAAAATCCGAAAGCGATTCACTAATGAATGCCAGGGAAGTTGTGTTAATTATTTCACAAATTACATTTTTATTTATCTACTGGTATTTCATTTTTGTGAAACTCCTGCATATATATGTGGATCTTATTTTATTTATTTGTGAATTTGTTTAATTTTTGTTAATCTCTTTACATTTATTTATGTATCAAAATCTATTTATTTGGAAATATGCAACAATTTTAACCCCACAATTCCCAACGCCTCAGAATCGAGTCCAAGCTCTACAAACTATTGCTTACAATAATCAGTCTCAACGAGGCTGTTTTGTTTCTTTAAAAGAGTGAATTCGCTTCTGAAAGTAACATATCACACGTACGTCTGCAAGACGTCTGTTAAAGATCACTTCATCTGGAAAGCATCTGCGGTTTACAAACATCTGATAGACGTCTTTAAGATGTCAGTTTTACATACATTCTAAATCATAAACATCTTAAAGACATCTTCTAAGCGTCTATTTGACATCTGATAGGAAACGTCCTATAGACGTATTGCAGATGAGCAAAAACACTCTAAAAACAATAAATCACACACATCAAATAGACGTCTCAGAGATGTATGTTTGGTATCAGTGCTATGAATGACAACCCAGATAGCACACGTACGTCTGCAAGACGTCTGTTAAAGATCACTTCATCTGGAAAGCATCTGCTGTGTACAAACATCTGATAGACGTCTTTAAGATGTCAGTTTTACATACATTCTAAATCATAAACATCTTAAAGACGTCTTCTAAACGTCTATTTGACATCTGACAGGAAACGTCTTATTGCAGATGAGCAAACACTCTAAAAAATACATCTTCCAGACGTAAACACACACATCAGATAGACGTCTCAGACATGTACGTGTGCTATCAGGGAAGAGAACCTATTAAAACTTTCCAAATAAAATTTAATATCCGTCAAAAGGAGACTATAACATTTTAACTGCTTGGAATAAGTCAGTAAATCACGGACAGCTCATGTGTAAATCGCTATGTAAATGTAATCGTCTGTGCTTGAGAAAAGACATCTTTAATTCGTTTTTCATCGCGAGATTGGGCATCATCATCATCGGAAGGTGTGCTGTCTAAACAACACGTCGCGTTTATTTAAATAGAATTAGAATAGAATTTGCAACATATTTTTATAATCGAGTGAATATTCAAGTAAAAACAGATTTCATCATGTCACACCCTGATACCAGTCCCAAATCAGCCCGGTCAATATATAATAATATTATCATCTTATCGAGGCTTTGTAATTTATAACGGGCAATGTAGCGTAATCCAGGTGACTCTATCATCAAAGATCAGCAGACAATTAATTGCAGAAATCCGAAGTCACGAGTCGTGACAAAGGAGATCCGGACTAAAGATTCACTCGTACCTCTCTGATAATGTGCCGAAGAGACTCGTCTTCACTCATTCCTCGAGAGAGAGTCCGTTTCCTCAGTGAGCCCGTTTTCTCAAGCTGACCCGAATGCATTTTCCTACACGCCGGAGAAAATGTCCGAGAAATCCGTGTCTTTGAAGTGTTTCAAGTGTTTCTCCACCGGAGCAAACAGTGCTGTCGGGCGGCTTCTGTCGGGCGGTGGGCGGGGCTTGTACTCTTGAGTGGGCGGGTCTGTTTCGCCCATCCAGTTTCGTTCGTTATGTAATACCACAGAACTTTGATAAATAAGACGGGGTAAGATGAACCACCCATCTTAAAGGGGTCATGACATGGATTTTTTTTTACATTTTAATATGTTCCTTGAGGTTCACTTATAATGTTAATAGAACACAAAAAAATAAATAATAATGATAATATGTATGTGGAAAAACAATCATTTTCAACCCTCATTCTGAGCCTCTGTCTCAAATGATCCGTTTTTAAGGCGCGGCTCCTTTAAGGCTTGTCAGGAATGTTATGATTGGCTAACGTCACTGCATAGGAAACAGTATCAACACAGTATCAACACTATTGCACATATTGAACATTATCTATATAAACACAGCATTATGAAATCATTTACTTGCAGTTTGATGCTTCATCTTTGCGAACTCTCCATTACACCGTGCCTCGACAACAGTACAAAACGCTCAGAACGAACACGCAATTCGGGATGCCATTAAAATAAACAATCCACTTGTTTCCGAAGCTGGGATCCTCCTGAAGTCTGTACAGAGATGCAAACCAGCTGTTTAAACTGGGCGTGTCAAACGAACGTTCTTTCACTCTTCCATTTGTCCTGTTGTCGACAGACTCAAGCGCGAGGAGTATGTCAGAAAATGAACGCACATCTGTATACTGTATCAGCGTAGACAGCGTCAGTGATTATAATGACTTTTATTTGCTTTTGAAGCGACGCTCACATCCAGTGTAGGCAAATGTCAGCCGTTGATTGACTGAATGCCAGTGGGCAGGGCCTATGGTGCAGTGATGTATAATTAGTCAGTGGGCTTGTTCGAAATGCATCGGCGCTGCGCGGACTGATCAGCACATGACATCAAAGTACCGCGAGAGCGACTGAATGCTTTTGATTCGCTCTCGCGGTACTTTGATGTCACACGCCAAACGGTCCGTGCAGCGCCGATGCATTTCGAACAAGCCTAATGTCTTGCTCTGGAGGCGGGCATATGCAAATGTGTTTGCCCGTGTGACGTCACAGATCCCGCAACATCAAAACAAGCTGTTTTTGGAGCTTGATTAAAGAAAAATTTTGTTTATAATGAGGAGGACCTTTTAATCCCTCCATGACATCACAAATATCTATGACTGAAAATCCACCTCTTCCTTAAATGCTATTCNGAAATGCATCGGCGCTGCGCGGACCGATCAGCACATGACATCAAAGTACCGTGAGAGCGACTGAATGCTTTTGATTCGCTCTCGCGGTACTTTGATGTCACACGCCAAAAGGTCCGTGCAGCGCCGATGCATTTCGAACAAGCCTAATGTCTTGCTCTGGAGGCGGGCATATGCAAATGTGTTTGCCCGTGTGACGTCACAGATCCCGCAACATCAAAACAAGCTGTTTTTGGAGCTTGATTAAAGAAAAATTTTGTTTATAATGAGGAGGACCTTTTAATCCCTCCATGACATCACAAATATCTATGACTGAAAATCCACCTCTTCCTTAAATGCTATTCTTGATCATATGACTTTGTGTGTATTGCAGTATTTTCCACTTTTCTGTCCTACTTTATTGTTCTACATTTCCATTGCTCTGTTGTAAAGTGTGGTAGATAGGCACTATGTAAAATAAACATATTATTTTTTAAGCTATGAAACTTGCAGAATGTTTTAATGGTACAAAGATGTCTTATATGTCAAAAGATCATAGCAAATTTGATTTTTCATGTCGTGACTCCTTTGTTTTTCTTGACCACAGATGGCACGAAATCTCATCTTAACAAATTTGATAAATGGCTATGGTCTTATTAATTTTGTCATTTGATCTGAATATCAACACTGAACTGATTTGAGCTGAATACTATTATATATATTTAAAGCTGCTTTACAGCAGAAGTTTGCATCATTGATCACTAATTTCTTATTTATTACTGTGAAGCTGCTTTGAAACAATCTGTATTTTATAGTGCTGTAAATAAAGCTGTTTAATTTTAATTTTGTGTCTCTGGAAAATAGTGAACTTGTATTTTGTTGAATGTTTTTAGATTTTTGGAGTAAAATTATAGTTTGATTACAGTTGGAAAGATGCAAGATTTATTTTTGAATTCTTAAAGTAAAGACGTGGTGTCAATTTAAAACACTTTTGTAAACCCAGCCAGTCGCAATGAAAGCAACTGCATAAGAAATTTGAATTTAATATAGGCCTATAGTAATATGTAAACAATATGCTTTTTTAAAAATGTTTTTATGAAAATAGAACAATTTACAAACAGAGCATGACTTTTTGTTTTTTAACAATTTCAGAGAAGAAATAAAACAATCAAATTCCACTAAAAATACCTTAAATATTTGGGATGAATTTAAGCATTTTTGCGTATGTATATAACATTTTGCCAGCAATATAAGTAAGTTAACAATGTATTCAAGACCTTTGTTAACATTGTTTTCATAGTACACAATAATATCCTTTAAAGAAAAACAGTATCCTTTACTAGATTAAAAATAAATTCTGCCATTTCCTTCCAAAAAATTTTGGGTGACTTTACAATCAAAAAACAAATGTGTTAACACTTCTCTCTCATTTTTGCAAAAGGAGCATAAATCACCAATATCAGAGTGTCTTGAAATTATTGATTTAACAGGGTAGATGGTATGCAAAATTTTAAAATCTCTTTAGTTTTGTTATTGATACAATATTTAAAGAAGATTAACTTCCAATTAATATTATCAATAATAGAGTTCCAAAAGAGTTTTCCTCTAGGTGTTATTTTATTTTGTTTTTTAAAAATAGTATAAATATGTTTGTTTTTGCATTTTTTATCAATCAGTTCAAGACCATTTAAAATTATTTTTCTGTTTTGTCATTATTGTAGGGTTATAATAAATATGGCTTTTAACAAGATGAACAAGAGTAAGAGGAATAGCTTTAATGACCGAATTGGGAAACTATGAGTTTGCATGAATTGTTCATAAGTTAAAAGATTCCCAAAATTCCCACAAGATGATTAATATCCCTGTTAAACCAATTTCTTAAAAATAATGTGAACAATATGCTGTGGTTTTTAAACTCTCCTGACAGACGTCACTGCCTGTGTCTCACATCGATTGGCTGCCGCCTGGCGTGTTTCATTTGACATTTGCATAAAGTTGAATACTTCTCTTGGACACTCTTAACTCTTTTCTCCGAACCAGTGGATACGCACTGTTAATAAACAGTATCGGTAAAATAAATAAATAATAAAAAAACATTATTAATACGATCATAATGAATTGGGCGAGTCAAATGACAGCTATCTTCAATTAATCCAATGCGATTTAATTCAGTAAACGATCCCTTTGGTCATTCTCACATTGTTAACTGAAGTTTCACACACTTCAAAGCCCTGCCCTTGTACTGGCCACAGACATGCATAGCTCCCATATGGTCTAGCGGTTAGGATTCCTGGTTTTCACCCAGGCGGCCCGGGTTCGACTCCCGGTATGGGAAGGCATCTTTATTTCCTTCACCAAGGCGTTTTTGTCCAGCTGTTGAGCAGCTGCACCCTGATAGAACGAGGTTCTGTTCCTCACTCTCGTGCCTTCGATAGCTCAGTTGGTAGAGCGGAGGACTGTAGTGGGAATGGTGGCAATCCTTAGGTCGCTGGTTCGACTCCGGCTCGAAGGAGGTTGTTTTCACACGCACACATTTTCTCCGCGCTGCTTCTGAAAGAACCCTCTACGAGAACTGCTCTACGAGCACTCCAACAAACCAGACTAGCGAATAATCACGAAATATTCTGATTTAAAATACATTTCTATTTTATCATTGTTTTATCATCTTAATCTGACAGTCCAATAAATGCTGTTTTTCCGTGATAACGAAATAATGCGATTTTTCAAACGCAATTACTTGTTAATGACCAACTCATCCGCTGCGTCCCAATTCGGAAATAGAATTGACTATAGAGGGTATGCACGTGACGTCACCGTTACGACTGCGGTCACGCCCACTGAGTGGCAAAAGACTTGAGTGGCAGCATTGGTTTTCAGCGTGAATGCCGCGAAAGACACACAAAACACATCCAAAACGGGAAAGATCTTTGTGATTGACTGTACAAATAGCTTTGACACAAAATCTGAGGTTTATAATTAAAGACTGCAGAAAGCAACAGAAAAAAAGCAAATGGATCACTGCAATTCACAGAAACAGCTGGACTCCAGCAGAGAAACATGGATTTGCAGTTATCATTTTGTCAAATTGTTGGATTTTGTATTCGTATATATTGTATTGTTTATATACTATGTTGACAACTCATCAATTAAATATTTTCCATCTTATATTCTGCATAATTGGGTGTTTTTAAATAAACACTGACAAAAACTCTATACTATAGAACAATATTTGTTTTAGGGCTGGACAATACGACGATATATATAACAATGATATAAGTGATTACGCGGATTTAAACCAACCTATATTGTAGTTATATAAAATATTCGCAGTCAGATTTGCTTTATGTGTTTCCCCGGCGTCGCAATCAGGCACATATAAATGTCAGGAAACACGACTCCTGGCTGCATGTCAATATCCATGGATTAGGTTTATTTGACAAGTTGTAAGGAACACATTCAATTCCAACCTTTAGTGTAATTCGTTAGAGGAAACTGCGAAAACGCGAGTAAAACTATTAAATTCAGTCACGCAGCCGGTTCTTTTGCCACTCAGTCCAGCTGAGGGAGCGCGTTCCGGCGGGAAAGTGACGTCGATGCATACCCTCTATATGCACGGAGCGTTCTTTAGAACTTCCGCAATAATATAAGCCAGCTGGAAAACTTCCGGTGAAATGTCACTTGCTGGTGTGCTGAGCATCAATAGTGTAATAAATCAGAATATAGTCACTTAAATAGTCAGGCATTGCATTAATTTAGTTATTCAAACGTTAGACGACATAAAAAATAAAGACGTAACTGAATGTTCCTTCTCGGCTAAATTCAATTCGACCATCAGTTTTCAAACTTTTGTGTCAAAAATTAAATATTATCGTGCATTTAGTTAGATTCACTGAATAAAATGCGAGTTTTGCCGAAATCATTGATCTTGCGCTGCACTGACAGCTTCAGTGATTATAAAGTGCGGCGTTTGCATTCTGTCATTCATTCACAAGAAAAGTTATTGTTTTTCATGAGATTTTGAGTACTTCATATTTCACCTTGACAAAATTTATTTTTAAACCTATTTCATGAATATATGTGCAAATAAATGCTACTCTACCGCCACCTGCTGGTTAAAGTGGTAATTAATGCTTTTTTGTTTTTAAATAAGTGTTTAATATCAAATGTTGGATTTCCTACATTTTGAATCATTCGGTTTTACAATGGGGACAATCTCAAAAGGATGAACAAATAATGTTTGTGATCATCACATTAACAATAACATTTGAAGTGCTGGGGAAAAATGCGTGTGTCTAATTACAGACAGCATTTCTTAAACGGCCCCAATAGCTTCGTCTTTATTGCAATCAATAAAACTGGTTTATTGGCAAATTCGGTAAATGCGATAACTGCATTAAAATATGAATACAACATTAAAGTCAACCAGTGATGGTTTTGTGTCGATGTACAGCGACTACAGAATGAACAGATACCGGAAAGTAACCGTGCTGAACCCTCATGCGGTGTTCGGGTCATTTTGACCAGGAGATTTTCTTTTTCCTGAAAATACTAGTTAATCCTATCGCATTGGACTGAAACTTCATGACTTTGTTTACACGGCATAACTACTTCTCAATTTTTTGGGGGATAATTTTCCTTGTCACACTTGTGTTCACCGGCTTACAAAAAAATTGCTTATAAAGCTCTCATTATGCTATATTATCACTCAATATTGGATTCAATCTTTTTGTCAACTTGTTTTCTTTCATTTAGGACTGGTTTTGTATTTCTTTTTGCATCCGATTAATCATAGGCCTCATTTATCTGAGAGGAGGCACCTCAGTTTTTGAGTGAAAAAAAGTGTTTTTTGTGGATAATTTTGTCAATTTTACAAAAAAAAAAAATGCATTGTTTATAAGCACTAGTCTGCTTTAATGTTTAAGCAGGAAATGTTTTTTGAAGTGTTTTTATTTTTGGTTTTTATTGATTACAAAAAGGCACAAAATTACACTTTGTGGTGGTCAAAAATGACCGGCCTGCAGAAAAATAAATTATCACTTGTTACGCTATTTTATTACCAAACATTGGATTCAATCTTTTTGTCAACTTTTTTCTTTAAATTAGGACAGGTTTTGTATTTATTTTTCTAACTGATTGATTGTAGGCCTCATTGATCTGAGCTGATATTGGTCAAAAATGACCGCCCATTGAAAATGAATGGGGGAGTCAAAAATGCATACTTGTGCATCTGCACACATACACAAACAAACTATTTTGAGTATTACAGGCTTTCTTTTGCAGAGATGAATCAGTGAAGCTCAGATCAATGAGGCCTACGATTAATCAGTGCCAAAAATAAATACAAAACCTGTCCTAATTTAAAGAAAACAAGTTGACAAAAAGATTGAATCCAATATTTGGTAATAAAACAGCGTAACAAGTGATTTATAAGTTATTTTTCTGCAGGCCGGTCATTTTTGCCCGGGAACACCACAAGTGTAATTTTGTGACATTTTGTAATAAACAAACAAAATAAAAACATTTCAAAACACATTTCCTGTTTAAACATTAAAGCACACTAGTGTGATAAACAGTGCAAATATTTTCATATTTGTGTGCAAAATTATCCACAAAAAACACTTTTTTCACTCAAAAACTGATACACAAGCTTAGATAAATAAGGCCTACAATCGACCCGTTCCAAAAACAAACACAAAACCTGTCCTAACTGAAAGAAGACAAGCTGACAAAAAGACTGAATACAATATTTGGTGATAATATAGCATAATGAGAGATTTATAAGCAATTTTTTGCAGCCTGGAACACGAGTGTGATTTCAACAGCGCACGTTAACAAAAGCTTGCCTAGTCTTCTGCTACAAACTTAAAAATATGTAATTTTTCTTCTCAAAAACAGTACATACTTCTAGGGCATAGTATAAGTAGGTGAATTGGGATGCAGCACTAGTTTCTGTGGGATCTGAGGAACCCCTGGGCGAGTCAATGACAGCTCCCTTCAATCAATCAACACGATCATATCAATATCAACATAAACGATCTCTTTAGATCATTCTAATGTTAATATCTATCAACAGTGAAAATGAAGGACGTAATTTGTTTATTTTTTAAGTGGTATTGAACCACTGGCCATTTGATTAGCAGATCAAGACGCCTCTCCTCAGAATCCAGTTGACCCCTTTATATCTCTACATCTTTCGCCGTAGATTTTGAGTTCTATGAAGTGCCATCTTTAACTGGGGTCAAGTGGTGTGTGTCAGTGGTGTGGGTCAGTGGTAGAAAAGGGCCCCGGATCACCCTTTGGCATAACTATAAACTTTGAATTACAGCAGTAATGTGGAAAAAGCTTGTGACCCGACTGTTTCCAATAAAACACGTTTTATACGAGATCAATACTGTCCATTTGAACCATAAGTAACTTTTCGCCACCTAACATTTAAATACAATTCTGCTACATTAACAAACAAAAAAAGAAGACATTTACACTGAAACATGACAGACAATCAACAACTGCAGGAACATGAAACAACTGTAAAGAGAGTAAGAAAAGATTCTAGAAGTGCGATTTCATTTTTAAGGTGTCTGCATTGGTCTCCACCACAATGCTTTCAATCCGCTTGTTATACTGCTCCAGAGTTGTGAGGAGACGATCGTAGATCTCCTGCGGAAGACAAGGAATCGATATTACAACACGGCCTTAACGTTAAACAACAGCCTCAAGAACAAACAAAAGAATTTAACCAAAGACAGACAGTTCAGAAGTGTTGATGAAGCACACCTGGGCTTTGTGAGTGCGCTGGCTGCACTTTTCTCTGAGCTTCTGCATCTTCTCCCTGAACTGTTTAGTTTCACGGTTGCTTTCTTCTATTATTTTCACAAATTCCTCTCGTTTCTGGTGGATTTTGTCATATTGCCTGAATATAAAACATTAGAAAATCAGAGTGGTTCTCAATCTTTTCATCCAATCAGAACACTGAAATAGAGCAGACAGAGTCCAACTGATGCTCCTCGAGGATTCTTGTATGTGTTTTGTTTGTAGTAGGGGTGTAATGATACACTCATATCACGATATGACACCGTCATATGGTAAAAAGTTCAAATGTACTGCTGATGAATGTATAAAGCCATGCATTCTTAGCACAGCTTCTAATATTTAGCACAGGAGGTGTATTATCAAATGAATTAATGCACTGTCATACAAAAGCATCCTTCAAAAAAAAGGTTAAATCTTGTAGGTTATTGATGATTTTTCATTCACTTACCCATAAATATTTTTGACCTGCTGATCTTTCACCTCTTTTTTCTTCTGTCGACGGATCTGTTGTTTCGACTCCTTGTCGAGTTTCATGGCAAGCGCCCTCTTCATCTGGCCCTCTTCAGTGCTCAGGCTCTTCAGCTCTTTCTGCAAGGCTTCATTCATGGCTGCTGATCTCTGGACCTGTAGAGTAATGATTATTTACAAAGGTGAAACAACAAAATCAAGAAATTATTTTAATCCATTGATGACACCAATCATAATTGGAAAAATCTGAGGCTTTAACGGCCCGACAGAGGGCGCCAGAGTCAAACAAAACAGTTGTCCTGCAACTTCATGACCTCTTGCTTGATCAACAAAAAATAGGTGTCATTTTAAAGCTTCGCTCTATTGTGAATATAATGAATATGACTAACTCTAAATAAATGCTTTTAAATTTGCTATAATATTAGAGGAGCACCATTCTGATGGCTGCTTTACTTGAAATGTGGTCTGTAAAAGCATCATAAATATATCTGATAGTCTTTGTTATATTTTATTGAGAAGGTCACATCTAGCGGAATACAAAAATCATATTTGTTTCAGTTATAAACTATACCAAGTATTTATTTATTTGTTTGTGT
>RJVU01049641.1:1026227-1038968 GCA_003731715.1 Anabarilius grahami
GCCGATGCACATAACTACACATGAGGCTTTTGCGTTACGTTTCGCTATATAACATTGTGAAACATGAGTAAATTACAAGTCTTTAATTAGAGCAGGTTGTCTTGATTCAAACGAGCCCAAACACAACATAACATGACACATAGATATAGAAAAATCCTCACGGAGTGACAAGACATGCTTATTTGGCTATTATAGCTGTAACTTTAAATATTTTTATGCTTTATTGTGGCATTTACACATGTATGTAGTTCTTATGTTCAGTAAAACACTTGTTTGTAGAGGCGTTTCATTTGTTTCCAGTTTCTGGACTTTTAATAAAAAGGGTACCATGGTTTCAAATGCCATAACTTCTGATTGCTTTGAAATATCAACACAAAATTTGCTTCAGATACAGTTGACATGATTGTGAATAAGTCCAAACCTGATTTTATGAGCTTCCAAATATACTTTAGAATATGCATCATGTCAAACAACAATAATAACAAAAATCAATAAATTGCATTAATTGTTCTGAGGTTTTCTCAGCAGTGTAACACAAGAACCTACAAACATGATCAAAATTTTTTCTTCACTTTTAAGTATGTCACTTAGATGTGAAATCATTAAAGGATTAGTTCACTTTCAAATAAAATTTTCCTGATAATTTACTCGCCCCCAAGACATCCAAGATGTTCATGTCCTTCTTTCTTCAGTCGAAAAGAAATTAAGGTTTTTGATGAAAACATTCCAGGATTATTCTCCTTATAGTGGACTTCAATTGGCCCCAAAAGGTTGAAGGTCAAAATTACAGTTTCAGTGCAGCTTCAAAGGGCTTTAAACGATACCAGATGAGGAATAAGGGTCTTATCTAGCGAAACGATCTGTCATTTTCTAAAAAAATAAACAATTATATACGTTTTAACCATAGACGCTCGTCTTGAACTAGCTCTCTTCTTCTTTATTAGAATTCTGGCAGTGTAGACGCTGCTAAGTGTATTACTGCCCTACACAGGTCAAAGTTTGAACTAGTTGTTATATACTTGCACTAGCATATTGTATATGACAATTTAGTTCAAACTGACATTTTGATCTTTAATCGCTTGGGGCCAATTGAAGTCCACTATAAGGAGAAAAATCCTGGAATGTTTTCATCAAAAACCTTAATTTCTTTTCGACTGAAGAAAGAAGCGCAAGGACATCTTGGATGACATGGGGTAGTGGTTCAACGGATCACAAAACTCACGGTTCTGATCATGTCACGGTTATTAAGTCAAGGATCGGATAATTTTTCGGATCAGCTCAAAAAAAAAAATTAGAGGGTGGGGGGTAACTTTGCATTTATTACTATTCTGATACCACAGCAGAAACTACTAGCCTAACTAAACATTATTAAAGGCAAGTGAACAGACTGTAAAAAAGAACAAATACTGTACACCAATTACAAGCATATATAAATACATTATAATAGATCCACATCCGAATTCTCACCTCGTTCAATTAAGACATAACCGAATGCGTTTACGAGAATACTTGCCGAGAGGGGTATTTTGATTGACTTAATGCGTGTATGTGTCCATCCAAGTGCATTGAGGACACGAAAGAGAAATCAATTTGGAGTTCGCAAGCTATCTGAAATGCACCTCTCTCTCTTTCTGTGTGCGCGCGAGCCTTGTATGTATGTGCGCACCGATAACAGCGTGGCGTGCGATACCGAAATAAATCCTTTTTTGCCTCTTCTAGCGCGCTGGAATGGTTTTATATCTATTTAATGTGTAAACCAGCAAGACAAAACACATGCAAATGATAACCTTTCACTCTATTGCTGTTAAACTTGCAATTGATCCGCGAATCACATGCATGCCAAACCGTGGGGCTTGGTCCGTACGGATCACGGATCAACAACGATCCGTTTAACCACTACATGGGGGTGAGTAAATTATCAGGAAATTTTTATTTGAAAGTGAACTAATCCTTTAAACAGGCCTTCTAGTGTTTGGTCAACAAACTCTCATCATTGGTTAATTGGCCATGTGGAAAACACGGAAGGAATCCATTCATAAAAATGGAATTTACAATACTTTATAACGCGGAATGTCACAGAATTTGTAACTTAAGCTTTCCATAACAGTTTGCTCCAATCAAAAGTCAAAACCCCTTGCAAACGTGTGATGCGTGTCAGAGCTTTACCTCCTCTTTTTGCTGGTTGGTCTTGCACATGCTACTCTGTAAGTCCTGCAGCTGTTTGAGCAGGACCTGGATTTCTGCCTCCACCTGACTTGCACACTGGACCAGCATCTGGAGCTCCACCAACCGTTCATCGGCCAGCTCCTGTCACGGACACACAGACACACGGAGAAACAGCAGGCCGTAAATCTACTACCAATAATCAGTGAGAGAACAAAGATCTGTTGATCTGTGCAATTAAAACTTATATCTAGTCGTAAGCACATTTTCACATAACCTAAGGTGCAGGAACATACATACTTTTGACAACTTAATGCTCTTCACATTCTCTTTCATCTTTTCCATCTCATTTTTTAGCTCTTCAGGCGACTCCACAATCTGAGACTTGAGCTTGGATATCTCGTCCTTCAGTGTCGCCACATCCAGTTTCCTTTGAGTCTGTAGGTGTAATGAAAAAAAGTAATATAAAAATACAAAACTTTGCACCTCTTTTATTTTAGTATCATTCAGATATTATACATGATATTGAGATATTATATATAGTTATACAGTCTGAAGGTCTGGCTACACAAGATGCTGTGTATGTTTTAGAAACACCCGTATTCTGCTTGCATCCAATTCCTCTGACACACACACGGGATGGTAAGATTCACTAATTCACATCGCTATAAAACGATGTGATGCATCGATTTAAAAACTGTGCATTAAATACAAGTTGGCATTTGTATCGCGATGCATTGTTTCTAACATATTTGCATTGGTAAAAAACTATTTATATATAATTATCATGCTATACATTTATTGTTTAGAAAGTGAATAATTTGTGACCAATATTTTATATGTAGATTCATTTCTCCTCTCTAAATTTAATTGCAACTTTAACCCTCATTCAAACTAAAGTCGGATAAATTAAATGAAGAAATGATCTGATACATACCAGTTTCTGTGATATCTCAGCAATTTCCGTCTTGCACTGTGCAACCTTTTCATTCATAGCATTCTAAAGAGAAAACATTCAAAGTTTAAAAAACAAAAAGAAAGAAAAAGATTCTGACAAGAAAAAAGGCATGCAAGATCAGCATGAAAAACACTTGGCCATGTGATACCAGTTTTAATGCATCATCTGTGGTGAACTTGGTCAGAATTGTAAGATTCAGAATTCACTTAATTCAGGGTGTTTTCAGTCCTGTAGATTGTTTGTTTTGCTCCGAAACAGCAATTTCTTCTTGGTTCGGTTCGCTTTCACAAGGCAACATTTCTAAACAGACCAAAATGTGTTCATACAAATCACATGAGTAAACTGTGCTCTCATTCAAGTGATTTTATTGGTGCAGATCCGAGAGCAATTGCCGTGTTCATATATGCCTAACGAACTGAACTGAGTGAGAAAACGCAGCAGGTTCTGAAACAAACGCTTCAAACGAGCCATGTGTTAAAACACCCTAAGGTAATATTTTATTTGTATACTGCAAGCATCGTGTACACATTTCTGTAAGGCATTTTAAAATCATTGACAACTCACCACATCCTGATATTCATGCTGTGTGTTAGTTGTCAACTCTGCCAGAGCGGCCGCCAGCTCTTTAGCCTCCGCTTGCTGCTCTGGTGGTATGGTACTGTGAAGAGAGGATAGGATACGTTCATAATAGGGCTGTTTTTTAAAATGTGGTTAATTAGATTCTCAAAACCCCCGAATCTATTTTTTTCCGTATTTATTTCCACAAACATTGAACATAATAGCTAATCTTATTACTGGTCTTCTCCACTAGATGTCATCCTCTTATTTAACTTGCGCCACGTTACAACGGGGACAGTCTCATTCATTCAGTGCTAAACATGGCGGATGCAAAGAGAAAGAGAACATTTCACATGGCAAAAGAGAACTTGCGCGTACTGTGAGAGAAGTTTTGTGTGCGCACACACCTGAAGTGCTCACAGCTGCTCAGACAGCGTGCCGTGCTAACAATAAAATTAATTCTCTTTCACCTCTCCTTGCGCCTAAACAGACCATGCACCAAACTTATCCCAAAATGCCTGCATTTGCTAGTGTCTAGGTAAACAATCGGTTACAGTTATGGTAAGCAGTAGAGAAAGCACACATGTGCATCATTATTGGGTCCGTGCGTTAGTCTTAAAGTGACAGCAGCCTAATATTCCTGCTGCTGTCTGTGTTTTAATGTTAATCAAACTACAAAAGACAGAAAAAAAAAATCACTGAATAACATTTTTGTAACTTTAATAAGGATTAACCTTTATTTAATTTGTACAGTGAAGATTATATGCTGTGTTATTTTACATTTGATTACTTTATTCAGTTTCTGTACCTGAAAACTGCTGTTAGACCAACATGAAAAACCTGGAAAGCACTGATTACTTTATTTGTATCTTTGTTCTATATCATTTATTTGTTTGTGCTACTGCTTGTAGTTTAATTATTTGTTCTTTTTATTAATGACTGTTTACTTGTCTTTAATAATCTTTGAAATTTATATAGTAGTTTTAGCTGTGGTATCTAAATTGGAATTGAGAATTGCTATATTTCACTGGTATCTAAAATATTGGGTGTCATAACCTTATTTATTACAATACAAGGATTCATGGGTCAAACAGCAAAAACAATAACTATTTTATTCATTAATTTAGGTGGTGGGGCCAGTGAAAATTTAATCACTGAATTCATTATTTGAATCAAAAATCAAGATCGAATTGAGACCTTGTGAATCAGAATCGAATTGGGACATCTGAATTGATACCCAGCCCTAATAAATAAGCTTTTTTATTAAATAGACGTATAAAAAAAAAGAAGAAAAAAAAGTCAAACACATTGCACTTACGTCAGTTTCTCAATCTTCTTCTCAGCTTCCTTTATTTCTCTTGTGTATGCCTGGAGTCTGTCCATATCAGACCGCTGTTAAAAAAATAGATTTTTAATGTTTTCCTTTAGCGTGTGATGTTTCTATTTGTGCATGTATATGTTACAAAGCTCAGTCTCACAAAGAGATTTATTCTATCTAACAGAACACTGATCCAGACCTGCCAAAAACACCTTGATCCAAGTCCAGATATTACAAAAATGGCAAAACTTACAAAACTTTGCTGGTGGGCAGCAGTCATTTCCAGCCTCTGCTTTCTGAAGTGTAGGAAATTTTGGATTGCGCTCAGAATAGTGATTGTTCGCTTCAACTCTGTCAAAAAAATAAATAAATCAGCTCAGCGTGACTTTTTCATATCAGCTTTAAAATGTTTGCAACAAAAGTGTGACACATTTTCAGGGCACAACAGTGAGAAGTGTCTGCTGCGCAGGGTCAGCGTGAGAATGTTTCAGGTCAGCTGACAGAACGGTCACCTGTGCTTTCGTTCCAGTGCTGCACCTGCCACTAAAAAAAAAAAAAATCCCTTCAAATTACCTAGACTCCGGCAGCCCACTATAGTCTAATCTGTACTTCATAATGAACCAAAGTTATTTTAAAACTTCTCATAACAACATAAAAGCTCCCTGATGCTGTTTTGCGCCACTGCTTTGGCAAAAAATCTATCAAACGAACTAAAATTGAAAGTAAGATATGGCTTTACGCACTTGTCAAGTCGCAAAAGAGTGTGATTTAATTAAACAAGTATATAGTCTGTTCTCGCTGCATGTTTCAGCACTTTGCTCACGCGTTCAGCACACGATCTGGTGTTTTCCGTGTTTCAGTCCACAGTGAACTCCATCTCTGCATGTGCTGTGAGTTTAGCATGCATTTGGCACCAGTCATGCATTATTTTCAAATTTGAAAAATTTCCAACACATTTTTGAAGGAAGATGATTACAGCATTTCACTAGATTTATAATGAGACCGGTTAATAAAACTCTTTTCAGTAAAAATAAAAGCTCTACTGCAGTTCCCATCAAAATAAAAGCTCAAGGGTTCAGATATTAGGACAAAAGTATTGTAATTTCCCTACTGTAGCATAAAGTAATGAAATATTTATTTTTATTTATTTTGCAGTGCATTTATCTTATGGCTATTTTTACTGTAATGATAATATTATAAAATTATTATTATATTCTTATTGGGTCACTAAGTATGCGTATACACAAATTTGTGTGTGAAATGTGCATAGGATTATTTTAAGAACAAATCACGATTCACCAAAAATTTCATACCAAAAACCATTCTAAATTTATGACAAAATATATGAACAACTGAAAGCACTCGTACACAAAAAAAAAAGCACTTACTCTGTACGGCCTTATAATAGTGTTAAGATGATATAAATATATAATTTCACCCAAACAAGACTATAATTACATTAAAGTATGTTACATTAATTGCATTATGTAATCCATACATAAAATTATTAAATGGTACAACTTAATAGGGCTGGGTATTGACAATTTTCACGATTCAATTTAATTACTATTCACATGCTTTCGATTCGATTATTTTTGGATGTAGTATTTCAGTTACAGTACATGGCAAATTTTCTAGAGGGGAAAAAAAAAAATCTCTTAAGTAATGCTGTAAGCTAACATGGGAGTCAGTTGGTACTACTATAATAATATTGAAGGTTAAATTAACTTATTTATATTCAAACACTTAAATTACACTCAATGATGTTATTATTATAAATAAAGTTTAGAATTACATAATCATATTTCTACTCCAATTCGTTTTTTTAAATATAAACATTTAAATCGTGCCTGATTTATTCAAACATGCATTAAATATTGAACAACATTAAATTATAATGATTATGTAACGGTGCATAGCTATATTTATCAGAATGTTGCTTTCTAGAGTTCACTTTTCTAGCTGACTAATGAGTTTATGGTCACTGAATAGGGGGGTGAGATGATGAGAGTCAGTAATGTCAACTTCATCTTTGCCGCCGACACTGACTCAGAAAACATTATTAATAAACAATTAAAATGTCTCCTTGCTGTTTTGGTCACATTCATAAGACCAATATCGATTAGTAAATCCTAGTCGATCTTTTTGGTAGGCTATGCTGTTTTCAGCTGATGAATGAACAGTACAGTGCGCCTCCCATCCAATAAATCACAATAGGCTTAAATCTTTGTGTTGCTTTTGATATGGAACAAAGTCTCAGATTTCAAATTCTGTCCATTTCATTACGAAATTCAAGCAATAAATACCGTTTTGACGCTCTTTAATGTGGCGTCATATATCGTTGTAGCTTCTGGGTACTCGCCTGTGTGTTATCAAACGCATAGCAAAAGCTTCGTGCCAGTTTAATTTTTGTTCTGGATCCAGTGCTCTGCTGCTACATTGGAGCGAACTCGCCACCAACTGGACAGGGGTGGAAATTACAGTTACAATTTACAATAGATCACCCTCAGTGTTACCTGTCACCGTGACGGACGGCCTTCAGATTTTTCCGTCATTGATAAAAAAAAAAATTCCGTCAATGACGGATAATTTTCGGTTAACGCACTCTGATTTTAACATACCTTCAGATGTTCATTCATGTTTATTTCGCGCTGTAACTGGTATTAAAGCCGAGGAGAGGATGTTCACATGCGCTCGTGCCGCTTCTCTTTAACTGAGGCGCTAAAGCGATCTGTCACGCCACATTAAACAGCGCCAAAACGGTATTTATTTTTTTGAATCTCATAATAAGATGGATGTCATTTGAAATCTGAGACTTTGCTTCATATCAAAAGTAACAAAGCACAAAGATTATTGCGATTTATTGGATGGGAGGCACAACATATTCTGCTCATTCATCAACTGAAAACAGACTAGACTAATCGATTCTTGGGATTTAAGAATCGATATTGGGTCATAAAAATTGATTAAAATTGAGAAATCAATATTTTTTACCCAGCCCTACAATATAAACTTAAAATGCATTTCATCATATACATTATGTTCAGCTGCGAGGTTTCTCTGAATAACGCAGATACACGCATATGCCGATGGTTGTAAATTGAGCAAAAAAAAAAAATCGTCCGATACATCGGTGCATCTCTAGATTTATCCATGCACATATTTTTATTTTACATGCCCCTGCATCATTTCTAATTTCTTTTTAGTTTAAGTTTTTCAACTAATATTTATATTTCATTTTTTCAGCTTTATTTCAATTTACAGAAATGTTTTTAATGGTTTTAATTAACGACAACAACCCTGAGTGCAATCACTTAATAAATAAATAAATAAAACCGTTATTTACAGAGAAAGCATTATGAAATTGTCCGATGCAATGCAAGCACAGCTCCATATTTCTAAAAAGTTTCTTTGTGGACCCTGCATTAAATTGTGCCTGGTTTACAAAACAATCTGGAGTAATGTTAAAATAAACCTCCTCTGACACAATCTACAACATTGTTAAAAATAAACCAGCCACTCACTCCTCTGAAAATGTTGTCAGAGTAAGAAAAAAAAAAAAGATGACTGATGCAGCAGAAATAATTCTCACTGTTGAGCCCTGCGTGTGTCGCATGATAGAGAAAATAAAAGCTACTTACTGGGGTTGAGCAAATCATTCAGGGAAAAATCATACACATGACAAAGCGGTAAGAACTGGCACCTAAGAGAAACGTAAATGTACAACATTTATACATACTCAGAGATGCTGAATAAAACACTGCAACACCCACAATAAAACCACTCACATGCGCATGTAAACGCTCATGATTGGAGTAACCCACTCATACAGCATGGGGTACTGAACGTTTTCAGACAACGGCACCTGCGGAAAAACAGGAGCACTTCCAATTAAACAACACTCAGTTTTGATCTGAAAGCACAACGTTGATGCAAATAAACGCTCACCGTGTAATGGCACTCAGGTCTGAAACGAAACAGAAGCTGCAAAACTCTCATGTAGACTCTCTGAATGGTTTCTGCCTGAAAATCAAATCATTCAAGATTTTAAATGTTTGCCAGTAATTAGAGATCCACCGATATATCGATTTACCGATAAACGCCGCCATCTTGTGGGTGTTTTGAGAATTGCGCGCAGGATCGCCATTACAGCGCATCCGAGGGGAGACGAGAGAACGGCGTGCACAGGTAAAGTACATTTACCTGCTTTGCTGTAATTAGTTAACTTTATTTAACACAACAGCCATTAATGCACAAATTAGATGTGTTACATAAATGCGTGAAGTGTAGCTAGTTTTTGCAGCTTGTGTCTAAGAAATAGAGACAAGCTCACAGAGTCACGTAAAATAATCCGTCAAGATGTAACTTTGCATGAATTAAATACAGTCATTAGGGCTGTAACGATACACCAAACCCACGATTCGGTTCGTATCACGATTTTTGACCCACGGTACGATACAAACCTCGATATAAAAATATATTTTTATTAAATAACATTTGAAAAACCTGTATAAACTGAACACCAAATAACAATATTAAATATGCAAATTATTAACAATATACCTAAGTAAATTAAACTATATAGCCAAAGCTATAACACTTCTGTTTTCTTTGTAATAAAATACTGTTGAAAAACAAACAGAACTAAAGTCCATAGTGGAGATGATTCGAGCATTTTGAAAATTCTTCTTCAATCAATCTTACATTTACAAAGAAAAATGGTTAATGTTTTTTCGCACTGAGGTAACTGAGGTTTATTGTCTGTGCTCTTAGGCTGCTGCTGTTGGGTTGTTTTCTGTGCACGAGCTAAACTGATGTCGGGATGGTGCCTTAAGATATGCATCTGCATGTTGGTTGTGTTGCCGGCCGGTTGGGGAAGCTTATTGAAATACTTACGGCAAATTGTGTGGGTCTTGTCAACTACACGATTGCCATCCTTGTTCTCCACCGGGTAGCCGAAATGTTGCCATACTGCTGACTTAAAAGTATTAGGAGGGTCCGCGATCTCTGGGTTGGTTGCCATGTTTCCTCACGTTCTTCAACTAGCTCGCGTGACGCGTCACATGATTGGAAAGCTTAAGGTATCACACGTAATTGGAGGACGCTTACAGATAAAATTAAAGAATTTATCCTCAACTAGTTTTGTGGTGTAGGTCTACGTATTTTATAATGTTAACTTCAAATGATACTTATAGTAATTTAAAAATGTGGTAGCATTGGATCTGGACAGGAAGGATAACTCTGGGAGTTGGAAGGGGTGTGTCGCGATTCTGCCTTCTCACATCGCGATACAGGTTCGTGGACCTGCGTCTCGCGATTTCGGTTTCATATCGCATATTGTTACAGCCCTAACAGTCATGAATGAGCTCATGTTGGAAATAAAAGCGCTGAATTTAATTCTCTGTCTGTTGTCTGTGTTCATCATTAATCTCATGAAGTCGTCTGTATTTTGCTGTTCATTCAGCGGGTTGATGCTCGGCCACCGCATGTAACTTTTAACAAGATTCACTTGTTTAAAACACTGTAATTATATAAACATTTACTATATAACCATTAATTCGCAAATAAACATCCAAGTAAACTAATCTATGGAAATGATTTATTTATTATCTCCGCGAGCGACCGCAGTTTGAGTTCAGTGTAAATGCATTGATAAACAGCACTTTGTCAGCACATCTAGAACGACAAAAACATTATTAATAATTCTAACATACCAGTTGAGAAATGCAATAAAACACGATGTTTTGTTTGTTATATTCCAGAGATTATTCATAACATTTATTCTTCACTCTTTAGCCTATTAAACAGCTTATAAATCTACTGAAACTGTCGTTTAAAATGAAGTATTACATTTCTGCAAACATTTCTGCCTTAAATTTATTTTCTCCATTTGAAAACATTAGATGCTCTACATTTATTTTGCTTATTATTAATATTAGTGTTGCTGCTGATGCTTTTTATAAACTTATTTTTGTGATATAAAGATTAAAATTAACATGAAAGACTACTAATTTTCAGCAAAAACAGTTTAGTAACTGCACTTTTTTATTTTTTTGCACTTTAAGACCCCTCTATTGGTGTATAAATAATATTTGTTTTGTTTTCTATGCAAGGAGGGAGTGAGTGTTATAAATAAAATGGTTTGTTCAGTTCAGTGTTGTTGTAATCATGTCAAAAACAGAAGTATAACAATAAATAAATATCGGTTCAGCATATCGGTTATCGGGCACATAAACAAATTATCGGTACTAAAAAAAAATCAATATCGGTCGATCACTACCTGTAATGCATTACAACAGAAGTTGTAAAGTATTTTCTTTTATTCACAGCAAGGATCCATTAAGTTGATCAAAAGTGACAGCGAAGACATTTATAATACAGCACAACTGTTTTCAACATTGATAATAATCAGAAATGTTCAGATCATCATATCAGAATGATTTCTGAAGGATCACGTGACACTGAAGACTGGAGTAATGATGCTGAAAATTCAGCATTGATCACTGGATATAAATTAAATGTTACTATATATTCACAAAGAAAACAGCTGATTTAAATTGTAAAAATATTTCACATTTTTTACAGTATTTTTGATCAAATAAATCCAGCCTTGTTGAGCAGAAGAAACTTCTTTCAAAAACATTAAAAGGAAATATTTCCAACCCCAAGCTTTTTAACGGTAGTGTACTTAATATTACTCAGTACTTATTTGTGTAATAACGACACCCTAAAATATAAAGTGTGACCGTGTGTTTTGTACCTTTGGGTTCGGAGTAACATCATTCTTCGTGAAATGTTTCGCCTCTTGTCCAGTCAGAACTTCGGTTCGGTAGAACTGCACAATAACATCCACCTTATACACCGGGAAAGTGTTTTCAGTCATGCCTGCTGCTCGAAAAGAAGAAACTACTGTAATAAACCACATTAATCTACTGTAATAAACCACATTAATCTACTGTAATTAACGCGTCAGACAGGCGTCGCGTGAGGCGATGTTTGCTCGCGACAATAACGAACTCTGACACATAATAAACATCTCAAACACACGGAATTTATTACCCTCTTTTTCACACTGTTGCTCCGACATTATTCAAAATATATAACAAATACCAAACTAATGTACTAACCAAGTTTACGCAAACGTCCCTCGCCGTCAACTGAAGCAAATTTAAACTTTAGGCGCCTCTGTCGTCACTTCCGCCATGCTTTCCCTACGTCACGCGTCATCGCAAAAGCAGTGCGTGTAGCGCCCTCTACAATATAAAGGCATATATATATATATAAAAAGACCCAATTAAAACTGTTAAAAATATTATAAATGTGTAAAATATCATAATATGTTTCAATTTACATTATTGCGTTTTACGTTTTTTTTATACTGAATTTTCAATTCAAACACATTTATATTGTTATAAAAATTAACATTTTCGTTTGAAGACATTTTTTTTTTTAACCAATAGTTATTCCTTATTTTTCCTTCTACTTTCTCTTCCTTTTGTGGTAATGCCCGCCCACCAACACATAAAGATAAATAAATAATTGAACAATATCCAATACATACATAATTAAACACTTTTACATTTGGAAAATAAGAAAAAAATTAAAAAAGGAGAAAAAAAATATACAAAAAAAAAAAGGTTAAACATTCAGACATTTATATCAAACTCTTATAATGACACCTAATTTTTCATAAGTAATTTAAATAATATTATTTAATAATATTAAATAAGTAAATAAATAAAAT
>RJVU01049641.1:1051685-1080228 GCA_003731715.1 Anabarilius grahami
TTGAACTTAACTGTGAAGATGTTGGGTGGAGACTATTTTGAGTGCCAAGGGCAAAATTCTCACACATTTCAAAATTGTAACCATGTTATTTTCTTTAGATAAACGAATTCTAACAAACAATGTGTCTGTTCACACTGAACTCAAAACTACTGTGTGAAACAATCAGAACATGTTCGATGTTTAATGTGCAGCAAGACTTTGGACCAATGAGATTTCAGAATGGGCGGGGCTACTAGTGCAACACCTCAGAGATAGAATCTGAGCTGCTGATGACAAATTATGTGACATTTACATCTCGGCAGAAGTTTTGTACTGTAGGTTTTGGTTGCTAATGGACCTTATTCAGGGAAGATATTGTATTTAATTTAATGTAGATGAAACGAGGCTGTGAGGGACAGACACAGGCATGGTTGCCAAGTTTGTGGTTTTCCAGCAGAATTAGGCAACTTTTAAACTTGCCGCGTAGATTGTTTTTTTCCACGTGTTTAAAGGGTTAGTTCACTCAAAAATGAAAATTCTGTCATTAATTACTCACCCTCATGTCGTTCCACACCCATAAGACCATCGTTCATCTTCAGAACACAAATTATGATATTTTTGATGAAATCAAAGATTTTTTTTTTTTAATCCCCAATTGAAAGCAACGTAATTACCGTCATTCTAGGTAGTAAAGACATCACTAAAATTGTCAACGTGACCACAGTGGTTCAACCTTAATGAATACTTTTTGTGCGCTAAAACAAAACAAAAATAACGACTTTATTCAACAAATTCTTCTCTACCCTTCAGATTTGTACGCAGCTGATGTAGTGAATGAAGCAGAGGTGTAAAGAGTACCTGAAAACCATACCTTACAGCGAAAATGACTTCATTACAAGTTACATGTAACCAATTCCAACTCGGCTTGAGTAAAAGTCTTAGAGTTTCTGATTTTAACAGTACTGAAGTATTTTACTCATGCTGAATGTAGGCTCAGAGATGCACTAGTCCTGAGAGACATGCCAGT
This sequence comes from Anabarilius grahami, assembly GCA_003731715.1. Taxonomy (NCBI): domain Eukaryota; kingdom Metazoa; phylum Chordata; class Actinopteri; order Cypriniformes; family Xenocyprididae; genus Anabarilius; species Anabarilius grahami. The sequence continues at coordinate 1,052,692 of RJVU01049641.1, forward strand.
GAAAATAAGAAACAGTTGATTTGTAAGATAAGAAATCATTAATATTTTGAACACCTCAATACTGCAATAAATCAAGTTCGACACAACAACCTTTTAAGCGTCTACAAACTCTCAAGTCTCAGTTGAGCTCAAGTGCACAAAAAGGTCACAAGTAAACCAATATCCTTCAAAATGGTCTTGTCAATATAGCGGATAAATAAAACAATGTTAAGTAAAATTAAATAGTCAAAGTCTACTGTGTGCTGGTTTGAGCCTCATCAGCAGCTGCAGTCATTTCCTCATCTAATAAATCAAACATCTGCGATCAGAAACTACCTGCTAATGCACTCACATTCATGTAAAGTAGCCTTGTTGACAAGTTTGGGTGAGTAAAGGCAAAACGCACAAGATGTAGTACCTTCAATGCCCTTAGATGGCGATATTGCTTCTTTATATCAAAAACAGACTGCTGCAGAAAAAGTTAGGTGCCATGAAAAATGTCATTTGTAATTGCATTAATGTATTGAAGTAAAAAGTACATTTACTTGCTCAAAAATGTAGTCAAGTAGAGAGTAAAAGTTGCCAAAATCTTTGATACTCAGTACAACTACAAAGTAGCCAAAAAGATACTTAAGTACAGTATCTAATTACATTTACTCAAATACACCTCTGGAATGCAGTCCAGCGCTTCCATGTTTGTCCGAACGCCGGCTCAGTGTTGGCTCAGTATATTCAGCCGGCCAATAATGAGTCGGCGTTCTGACGATGAACCTGGAAGCGCTGGACGTAAACAACATATGAGAATGACACAGAAGAGAAGATATGGTTGAATAAAGTGGTTATTTTTTTGTTTTTGCGCACAAAAAGTATTCTCGTCTCTTCATAACATTAAGGTTGATCCACTGCAGTCACATGACTGTTTTAACGATGTCTTTAGTACCTTGAAAGTGTTGATTTTTGCTATTTATGGACGAGTCATATACCTCTCGGATTTCATCAAAAATATCTTAATTTGTGTTCTGAAGATGAACGAAGGTCTTACGGGTGTGGAACGACATGAGGGTGAGTGATTAATGACAGAAATTCATTTTTGGCTGAACTAACCCTTTAAAGGTTTGACATATTGCATAAACTCCATTTGGCTGAAGTGCTTGTTTTGAAATATTTTACATTCTACCAATGATTTTTGTGAGCTCAGACTGTTTATGATTACTACTAGTGATTTTCAAGGTGAAGTTGTGTATAACGCATTAGAGTGACTGTGAAATATGTATTTTAGATATGATATTTGGATAGGGTCAATAGGTTTGTTTTGATTGGCCTTTTGGGCTGATTTTGTTATGCAACCTTGGACACAGCACATATTTTTGAGAGATTATTGACCGTTTTGTCTTCTGTATGAGGTACGCATCAGTAAATCCCGCGGAACTATTTCTCATAGCCTCTTTTCCATTCAGGATCAGTTAAATTTGTATAGCCTGACTAAGATCTGCCACTTTGCTTAATCTTCCTAATAGTTCTGTATCTGTTGCAAGACCTTTTGTAACAATGGCTCACAAAGTCATATTCATCAATATTTCCTGATTTTATAGCTACTCAAGTTTTCAAGAGCAGATGCAGCAGTGATAGTGTGAAATTGCTAAAATTGACATTTGCACCAGAAAAACTGATAGACGAATCACGAAGGGAAGTTTGTTACTTCCCTTTTCATCAGTATTTACCAGAAATTCTCATTCTCCATTGCTTTTACTGAGCTTTGAATTCTCAGCACGTGATCACCAGCAGCAGCATCCATGGTCCAGAAGACATTTTGCCAATCTTTCCATAAAATGTTTGTATTTCTAAGTATACTTCAGTTTTTACACGTATGCGAGGGTCCGTGTACAGTGCGTGTGACGCAAGTTTCGTCACTAGAAAAATACGTGCGCCGCCGATTTTTGTAACCATTGAAATTGCACATGCGCATTGAATTTGTTTGTTCCACAGCAGACTAGAAAACTAAACTAAAGAGACGGAACAACAACGAAATACCGGAGACTGCAACAACAACAGATAAGCACTTGTGTGAGGGGGTTATGAGATCACCATAACTTTAGATTAAAATAATACAAAGACATTTTTATATCGCACTGGGCAAAAATTAAACGTTCTAGAGTACATGCGTCGTCCGCCTGCGTTCGCGCAATTATACCAAAGTCCCTTTAAAGGATTAATTCACTTTCAAATTAAAATGTTCCTGATAATTTGCTTACCCCCATGTCATCCAAGATGTTCATGTCTTTCTTTCTTCAGTCGAAAAGAAATGAAGGTTTTTGATGAAAACATTCCAGGATTTTTCTCCGTATAGTGGACTTCAATGGAGCCCAAACAGTTGAAGGTCAAAATTACAGTTTCAGTGCCGCTTCAAAGAGCTCTACATGATCCAAGATGAGGAATAAGGGTCTTATCAAGAAAAACGATTGATCATTTTCTAAAAAAAAAAATATATATATAAGTTTTAACAATAAATGCTCATCTTGAACTAGCTTAGAATTCCGGCAGTGTAGACACTGTTAAGTGTATTACTGCCCTCCACAGGTCAAAGTTTGAACTAATTGTTATATACTTGCACTAGCATATTGTATATGACAATTTAGTTCAAACTTTGACCTGAGGAGGGCAGTAATACACTTAGCAGTGTCTACACTGCTGGAATTCAAATAGAGAAGAAGAAGAAGAGAGCTAGTTCAAGATGAGCATTTATGGTTAAAACGTATAAAATTTTTAAACAAAAATTTTGAAAATGAGTCATGGTTTCTCTAGATAAGACCCTTATTTCTCGTCTGGGATCGCTGTAAACTGTAATTTTGACCTTCAGCCGTTCAGGCTTCATTGAAGTCCACTATAAGGAGAATAATCCTGGAATGTTTTCATCAAAAACCTTAATTTCTTCTCGACTGAAGAAAGAAAAGACATGAACATCTTGGATGACATGGGGGTGAGTAAATTATCAGGAAATTTTAAGTGAACTAATCCTTTAAGACGAGTCATTTCACTCGGCGGCCATCTTAGAAACGCCTCTCAGGCATTCAAGTGCAGCTCCTATCTCTTTGAATGGGGAAACATCAAATTCTCAAAAAGCTGTTTGCCAAGCTTTCGATTTAATTTCATATTTGAAAGAACCAATGAAATCTGACAACTGTCTCATAAATTTTGTTTCTAAGCGCTCGAATCATGACAAAAAAACTTATTTTTCTGGCTGGATCAAGCTAATGCGCATGCGCAGTTCTAAGCGCGCGTCTGACTGTTTCTATAGGAACCGGAGCTTCTAACGGCCTCTGCAGTTATGCGATGACTTCACCAATCGGCGATCGGCTCTTATTTCGAAGGCGGGACTTATTCCACCATTTTGCGCGTTGTCCCATTCAAAACAATACGAGTGACGCGTCTTGTTATCCTTTATTTGATACTTCGAAAGGCTACGCATTCAACTGTATGCGTAAAAAAAAAAAAGTATACTTCGGGCTGCAACATTTTCATTACTGTTATAAATGTGTGTCCATCTGCTGTTCCCTTGAGTAAATTACTTCTAACAGCTGCCATGATGGGTGTATTTATACTCAAATGATGTACTATTTTGTCTAAATGTACGTGTTTTTTATAGATTGGCCAATTTTAAAAACAGACCCTTTTGAACTGACGTTTTATTATAGATGTCACGTGGGCATTGCTATTTTGTACCCATTTTGCATTCATTTATACATACCACAAAGCCTTGTTAAATTATAATGGAGCATAATAAACTATTTTTTCTGAAAATGTTGTACCGTTAAATTTGTGACAAGATTGCACTATTAGGGAATAACATCAGTTGCTGTTTCATCTCAAGTAAGCGTGAATAACCAGAGCCATTTCACATGCAACAGCTAATTTTGTCTGCAATACTCTCAAGGTGAAGAGCTCACTTTGGTACTTGGTTTATATAATTGATTTATATGACTTGTTTAATATATATTTACTGACATTATACATTTACTATTGACTGATGAATAAGTCTTTTAAATCAAGTATGTGGTGGCAGCCTTTAAGAATGTACACTTTAGTTTCACAAATTTGTAGTTTGGACTAATTAATTTGCTCTTTTGTTATACAGAATTGTTTAAGTACATGAGTGAATGAAAACAGTATTTGAAAAACAGAAATGTCAGATGAACTTGAAGGTAAATCATATCGCAAGAGAGAATTTATAGTGCCTTTTAAACCAGTTTTAATGTTATCATGTTATATTTCAATGCATTTTGGGGTTTTTTTGTCAATTAAATGTTTTGAGAAACATGATCAATTTGTATTTGGTGATAAATTGTTCTTATATTATTTTATCAATAAAGCATATCTTGTATGTAAGATTTCAAGAATGTACCACAAAATTTTTTTTTTTTTTTTGTTAATCCGTTTAATGACATGAAATTAATTTAGAAATAAAAAATGGTCAGATTTTTAGAAAACCACCTCAAAGTTCTTGAACCATATACATGTACGTATTATTTTTGAGGATAAAATGTATTTACAAGTGACAAAAAATGGCAACTATTTGTCAAACTTTATTGTACTACCAGAATGTATCATATTACCTTTGAACAGTTGTTTAATTCTATATTGGAGGTGCACTATTTTCCCGGTAAAATTCAAAAACAAACATTCAAGTAAATGGCTTTTAATTTCTACAAGTCTCAGTGCAAATCTCACCAGAATGTTACAATGTAACATTTACCAAATCAAACATGTATAAAAAGAATGTTGTATGTAACAATTACTAAAACTGGCACAGTGGAGATAACAATATGGAACATGTTGAATTAATACACATACAATTCTACAAAAATGGTAGACCATATTTTTGGGATGTGTAATGATAAAACTGTACAGTGAGTTACTGTAATATGATTTTACCAATGCTGAACTGTGAGGGATGAGAGAAGTACTAATGACGTAGTCTATTATTTAAACAAAAAACACCAGGCAGACTGATAGCCCTTGCTATGGAAGCTTGTTTACACCACCGAATAAAAATAAAGGTAATTGTGGCTTTTTATGTCAATTCTGGCTTTTTTCTCAGAATTGCAAACTTGCAACTGTGAGAAAGTCGTAATTGACTTTTCTTTTTTTCTTTTTTTGCATGGCAGAAACGAGCTTCCATACCTTGCAATCCGGGAATGCAAAAAGATCACAGACTCGATCCACATTGTGCTTCTGAATCAACTTAATATTCATCTGGCGTCAGTCTAGAGCTGTGCGTTTCATGAATCTGTTCAGACGAAATACTGCTGGGACACAAACACGTTACAGTTAAAATGAAATCATGCTGTCCAGTGACGCTAAAATGCCACGAGATCTTGGATAATTGCTGCCGTTTTCTCAGTTGTGCTCATTTGCGGAGGGTTTCTCCATAAAACATATACTAAAATGGAAAGGCTGCACGATATAGACTCTTGATATCACATCAATGTAACTAAACGGCCGTCCCGAACTTCTCCATCTCAAAGATGAGTTCGACAGCAGCATCCACATCCTGTACGATTTTCTCCGGCTCGACCAGAGCGGGGTCGAAGCGGAAGTCGCGGTGCCCGTGGAAGACCGTCTCTTTGATGCACTGGTTGGCGTCTTTAGGTAACTCCATGTGGGGGTTGTAGACACCTGTGCAGACCAGGATGGACTTGCAGGACGTGGCGGAGGGTGACGCGAGCTCACTTTCCCAATCGTTGTCCATGTCCTCCTCCTGAGGGAGGGTGGTGGGCGTTCCTGTTCCGGTCACCATATTCGCCACTGCTCGGGTCTTCCTGGCCAGCCGGTCCTCGAGGTAGCGGTTGTAGAGGTTGGCACCATAAATATCAGTCATCAGGTTGTCCCTAATGGCATTTAGAGGATTAACAATAGAATTCATTCATTGTTTAAAACATCCAAATCTCCATTATTGAACTGAAAAATTCTAAATTGTATGAGGTTTGCATGAGTAACGCCTACATTCATCTGAAAACACAAGTGTTTTCCTTTCAATGTCGTAAGATGCTTAAATAATCTTACTTAACCCTTGTGCGGTCTTTGTTTATATAAATAAATAGCAATTTTTTTTTTTTAAATAGTTTTTTATTCAAAAACAGCTCTTTATGTAAAATTCACTTTATAAAGACCCACATTTCTAACTTTAATTCATGGGGATAACATGGATAATTTGACATGGTTTAGTGAGAGATTTTTGCCCATCTTTTGGAAAATGCAGTTTTAAAAGTAAAAAAATTATCATTTTTACCAGTAGATGGCTGCAGAGCTCCACTATTTGACTGAAAGACATCTTTTCACAAGTTTTTTCAGTTGGATTCATATCTAAATATTATGAAATCACAATTATAACAAAGTATTTTTTGTACTGAAAAAAAAAATCAGTTTTTCAGTAATGTTACATTATGATGAGACTCCACTTAGAAAATGGACAAAATTCATCCTCAAAATCAACATTATTGAAAAACTTATTTTTCAGCACAAAAAAATGCTTAACTTTGACAAAAAGTAATTTTTATTGTCATAATTGTGATTTCATAACATTTAGATATAAATCCAACTGAAGAAAACTTGTGAAAAGATGTCTTTCAGTTAGTCAAATAGCAAATAGTGGAGCTCTGCAGCATCTACTGGATAAAAGTGATCGTTTTTTACTTTTAAAACTGCATTTTCCAAAAGATGGGCAAAAATCTTACACTAAACCTGTTATCCCCATGAATGAAATTTAGAAATGTGGGTCTTTATAAAGTGAATTTTACATAAAAAGCTGTTCTTGTATAAAAACCTACTCAACAAAATATTTATTTAATTTAATTATATAAATTTAAAAGACATGATAAACCCTTCAAAAACTGCACAAATATGAAGTAAAAACATTAATAAACAGAGTAAAATTACACTTGTTTTTTAAAAAACAATTATTTTGTTACAAAATTACATTTTGTTGCCTGGGGTCTGTGGAGACCCCAAACACCCTGAGTGTGACTTTTTTTTCTACACTAACATAAAAACAAGATATCACTCCAATTTTTTTTCATTTGTAGATCTAGAAAGTGTTAACAGCTGTACAGAGTTTCATGTCATTTGGACAAAGAGAACATTTTTTATTTTATTTTAGCAAACGTCGTTTGGGGTCTAAAAAGACCCCAAAGACCCTATAACGATTAAAGACTAGAAATAACAAGTTAAACCACACATGTACTGAGAAAACATGCTTGTGTCTCACCCGACAGCATACAGGGATCTGATTGGTTGCCTCCAGCCTCTCTCTGCAGCTTGTTCTCTGATGAGGTACTCCGCAAAATGGTACGTCAGTTCACTGGGCTTCCCCATGAGGGCCTCGTACTTCAGATCTTGGCCAGTGATCTTCTTATAGATGCTCTCCAAACACACCATGAAAGTGCCGTGACCGAATCTGTTGATGGGAAATTTTAATTCATTAATGGGCCAGAACCTTCCGTTCTCTCTCTTGAAGCCAACACGGAAGTGAATTAAACTGCAATTCATCCACTGGCCACTAGAGACAGGCTCCAAAGGGGAGTCAATCCCATGTTAAAATACCCAACTTTACAGCAGAAATAAACATGTTTACAGCCTGGTACAAAAAGTGGTTTTGGTCTATACAGCTAATTTTGCCCTTCATGACAACTGTGAGGGGGGTGAATTTTTTTATAACTCATCCATTTAAATTATATTAAGCCTTAAAGTTCTGCATAATTAAGGGCGTGGCCACTTGAGTGACAGGTGGGTCACCTCAGCTAATTCCAACCCGCTGAACTTGACATCGGGAGATAAACAGAACAAACGTTGTTGGATCATCTTGGCATTGGCTAAAAGTTTTGTTCGTCAGATTTACTACAATGACAACAGCTGGAGAATATGCCTCTCAAGACACCACAAAATCCAACAGCACTGCTTGGATATTATAACTAAAACTGCTGCGCTATTTTGAAAAATTATACTTTGGACGTGGGCTCATTTGTTTTTAGAGTCCAGTGTATACGATCATATACAGTTTTACAACATAAACACTGCTTAGATTGCATCATTTCTTGAAGAACGATGATGGAGAGCAGATCGTTCAGAAGAAATGTGATGCAAACAGTGGACAATATATCACTATTTCATGGATTTAACGCTTCAAAAAGTACTGTTGGATGTTTTTTAATGGACATTTTACCCAAGTGCGACGGATTGGATTCATCTTGCAATCGCTATTTCATTACAAAGGTATGAAGTCCCCACACAAATTACAATATTACTGTTGCTGGAGCATCTATATTTTAAAACAGACACCGTAGATTGACAGTAAACAATTAGATCTTTCAAATGATGTATAATTTATCTTTATTAATATTTTAGATCTTAGTATCTAAGATGGATAGATAGATCCTTAGCCTCAGCTAACTTGATCATGTCGAGCTAGGTGGGCGTGGTTTCAGCAACCAGGCACTTCAGCTCCACCCACGTCCCGCCTCTTTGCCCATTTAAGGTTATCCGGGAGTGATGTGCAGTGATGCTCTGCCAAGATGGCAACAGCCGGCTCTTCAGAAACCTTCGGGTGACGTCACGGACACTATGTCCATGGTTTATACAGTCTATGGCCAGGGTCATCAATTTACTACTATATTAATTAAATACTCTTTAAAGATGATCTATTCTGCTTTTTTCCATGTTCGTCTCTCTTTAGTGTGTAATGTTGCTGTTTGATCATGAAAAAGGCAGGAGTTCTTCTCTATATCAGTGTCAGTGTTTCTGAAACACCTCCATTGTAGTCTTGAGTTTTCTTCACAATATTCCTCATTTAAATATTTCATGCGCAGAATAAAGGGGCGGGGCCTGGTTGAGTTAGTTGAAACTCACGGTTATGGTTTTCCCCTAATAATACTGCGTTTAATTTTTGTACCTCGGTGAATGAGCCTCTGCCATCCACATCAGGTCCATGTTGCAGGCCAGCAGCGGCAGGTGAGCGTTGTGACGGCTCTCGTAGACATTGCTCAGGTTCCCATTGGTGAGAAGGACATCAACGATGAGCTGTAGGTTTGTTTCCCATCGAATGGGCTCCCCGAACAGAACTACAGCTACAATTACAGGAGAAGAGAAGCAAAATTAAAGCCATTATGTGTCTTTCAAAACAAAAACTACACTCTATTATTTTACTTTTCTTTTATAATATATGTTCCAGCTTAATATATATCAAATGCATATACACTATTGTTAAAAGTTTGCGGTCGGTAAGATGTTGTAAAGTCCAAGGCTGCATTTATTTGATCAAAAATACAGTAAAAAAAATTGAAATATTATTAAAATGTAAAATAGCTGTTTTCTATGTGAGTGTCACATGATCCTTCAGAAATCATTTTAATATGATTTGCTGCTCAAGAAACATTTATGATTATTATCAATGTTGAAAACAGTTCATATTTTTGTGGAAACCGTTATACATTTGATTTTTCAGGATTCTTTGATGAATAGAAGTTTCAAAAGAACAGCATTTATTTTTAAATAGAATCTTTTGTAACATTATCAATGTCTTTACTGTCACTTTTGATCAATTTAATGCATCTCTGCTAAAAGTATCAACTTCTTTTAAAGATAAAAAAAAGTCTTACTGACCCCAAACTTGTGAACACTAGTGTAGTTTAGGATAATAACTCGCTTTCTGGTTAAAGTCTCTATAAGATAAGTCATTTCACTTGGCGGCTATCTTTGAAACACTTCCTGGATGACTTTATCAGGCGGCGATTGGCTCTTATCTAGTAGGCGGGACTTAATCCGCCATATTGTGCATTGCACTTTCTCCCATTCATAATAATACAAATGCACCATCTTTCTATATATAAAGTCTTTGTTCCGGTGTACAAGTAGATTTGAACTTAAAAAATTGGATCAGACAGATTAGTGAATAATTCAGATGGGTTTTGTGAAAAATATTCACAGAAAATATTGCTGATGAACATTTCTACAATCATAAACTCTCATGTGGAAGACTTGAAGTCAGCATGAACCGGAAACTGAAGTTGTCTTTTCTTGACTATTGTGACGTACAATGATCAGCCACAACATTCAAACCACTGACAGGTGAAGTAAATAACATTGATTATATGGTTACAATTGCACCGGTCATGGGGTGGGATATATTAGACAGCAAATGAACAGTCAGTTCTTGAATTTTATGCATTGGAAGCAGGAAAAATGGGCAAGTAAACAAATCTGTGTAAATCAAAGCATCTCCAAAACGTTCCCAGTATGCAGTGGTTAGTAACTAACAAAGGCTGATCAAGGAAGGATGACCGATGAACCGGCATCATGGTCATGGACGGCCAAGGCTCACTGATAGCCAAGGCCCATCAGGTCCGATCACACAGAAGAGCTACTGTAGCTCAGAATGATGAAAACTCAATGCTGCCCATGACAGAAAGCTGTCAGAACCAAGTGTGCCGCACAAGTCCTGAAAAGTGAAGCCCAAGCATTTCCATCGCCCCCTGGTGGCTGGCTGCAGTATAGGACGAAAACCACACCCTCTCCATGCAATCAAATGGGATGTGAGCCAAACTAAACAATCAAATAATTTTTTCCCAACAATGGTTTCTGTCATGTATGTTCAAGCGTTTTCTGGAAGTTTGGTTTTAGTTAGTTATTTGATGTTTAGTCTCAGGCTCAGATGTCACGGACCGTTGCCTGAACATATTGGCTTACTTTATATGTCAAAGTTAATATTTTACCACTGCCAGCATAGGGCATACTTTGTGAATAGCATTCAAAAAGGGCATGGGATTTACCCGACATCTCCAGGAGAACGACTGCACACCCCTAGTGTAAGGAATGGCAGAATGGTTTCTTGCTGAAATGGACAGTTAAACTTTCAGACATTCTACTAACTAAAAGTAACTTTGCAACTACATGTCAACTAGTTTCAGTCTCAGAAGTCACAGACCGTCGGCTGAACATCTGATGCATACGGCACACAAAATTGGAAACACTTCAGGAGGTTCTGATTGGTTCTTTAATGGTGCCCCTGGAAACAAACCCGCCGTGAGGCCAAACCCCCTCATGGAAAAAGAAAGCCATTATGTTTATAATTGTTCCTATAAGCTCTTATCAGGATCAACTAAACACTGGATTTTCAAAATTATGTTAGGCTGTGCATCCACCAAAGCATTTTTTCAGAGACTAGCATATTTTTCCAATTGTTTTCAATGGGAGCACCGCGTTTTTTAAAACGCCCGGAGCGTAAAAACGTGGTGCTGAGCGCTCAGCGTTTTTTACTGGTCGCCTCGAGTTGAAGAATGTTCAACTTTGGGTAAAACGCAGTGCTCATCACTGTCACTTTGTACCCAGCCGTCCAATCACAGTGGAGGAGGGGCGGGACAAATACAACACAGACCAACCAGGACATTCTACTTGTACAACATCAACAGATGACAACAACAAGCATAATAAAGGAACAAAACCATTTAAAACAAGAGCCAGAGCAAATACTTTACATCGTATTGACATACTGAAACGGTACAGAAACAAACTACCTGTGAAATGAGATACTAGTAACACTTCCACAGATGAACGCTTTGGTGGACACACGGGCGAACTTCTTTAAAGTACGTCCAATAGTTTTACACACCGGTCTGTTATCGTAGGGACATCGAGGTTACATTTTCATGTCCTTAAACATGATGCGCAACAAAATGAACTGTGAGTGGTTGCTTTACATGTCAGTCATACGGCCTCTGGGCGGTCCCTGGTCAGTGAAAGCTGCGATGGAGTCCAGACCTTCTGCCGTCAGTCTATGAATATAAAATCAGCGTGGAACATAATGATTGACAGCTGTGCTTGTGAATGAGTCTGCGGGTGTATGGGCGGGACCTTCTCAGGATCACTACAGCGCATACTCCGGCTCCAAATGATGTCATCAATGCAAGATGTCAACGGCCATATCTGGGACATTTTGTCTTTCTTTTTTCTACAGTGACCCCTGTCCACTGGTGGAAGTGGCTCTTTCAGCAGGATCATACACCCTGCCGCACACTGAGGAACATGATGAAAAGTTCAAGCTGTTGAATCCAACAAGTTTGATCCACGGCGGCTCCACCTTGCAGCCTACAGGGCTTGAAGGATCTGCTGCTAAAGTCTTGGTGCCAGAGGCCACATGACACCTTCAGGGCTCTTGTAGAGTCCAAACCTCGACGGGTCGGCTCTGTTTTGGCAGTACACGGAGCTCCAACAGTATATTAGGCATATAATGTTGTGGCTGATCAGTGTATATCCGAGTGAAGCTGTTTCTCAAATGAAAAAAAAAGTAGGGCGGGACTTGATTTCTTCCAATTGGAATTGATTGGATCATTGGAGTTTGACAAAGGGGGAGGAGACATTAATGTTTTTGATTAAAGATTACAGGGACATATGAATTTTTTTAAAGACCCCCTATAGTGAAAATCAAGTTTTTAATGTTGTTTATATGTCTAGGTGGTGTTTTTAATATGCTTTAAGACAAACCATATTGACAAACCATATATATATAGCAGGTGTATGATGAATATTATGATGTTATGATGAACTATACGCCTTTCTCCACTGATGTTAAGGTGTTCAAAGCATTTGTAAGGATGCTGATGTTAAGAAGGCAGCTGTCTGACTCTGAGGTGAAGAACGGGAACATGGTTTGTGTAACATTAGCAACACATTATTAGCTGTTTGATTACATAGTCAAACAAAAGGCTAATCACATTAATTACTGTCATGTGTCCGACGTTATAAAGAGCGATACCATTGTGCAGCGTTTACCTCAGTAAGTTGACCGAGTGGATCTCTGAGCTTGTGTGAGTGAGTGGAGGTGGGGCTAATTTGCATATTCAATGATGCACGTATATTAAATGAGGCAAGGGTGTAGAGGTACATTCAAGCTATTTTAAGGCATAAAGAAATATTTTTCACAGGGAAAAAAACATTTAAATATGTCATTTTGGTGATCAAAGATGAGTTTGAAGGGATAAAATTATTGACTACAGGGGGACTTTAAATAATGATGTGATTCATATCGGTTATTATCGTTAACTAAAACTAAAACGATTAAAAACATTTCTGTAAACTGAAATAATGCTGAAATAAAATATATTAGTTGAAAAACTTTATACGCAACAATTAGAAATGTTGCCTTGGCAATAAACTGAAATAAGTTTACGTTGAAGCACTAAAATTATTAACTATTAAATAAATAAAAACTAAAACTGAAATAAAAATTAATTAAACCTAAATAGCAACATTTTTATGACAAAAGCACATAAAAGAAATACTAAAAATTTTACTAAAATTAACATGAAATCTAAAAGTTAATTCAAAATAACATAATAAACACTGCAAAATTCCACAAAAAAATGTACATTGCTAATTTTAATTTCATGGTGACTTTAAGTCTGTTCCTCAAATAAATCTATCATATTGCTTTAGATTCATAAGACTTAGAATATGGACCTTCTATGATTATTGAAGCCTGAAAGCCTCCATTCCAGGAGCAAAGAAAATGGGCTATTCCTTTAACCTGTTCATAAATGTTAACACAAGAGATTTTGAAGTTGAATTCATGGTTACGGTTCAGCGACGCCATGAAACACAGTAAAGCTCCAAATCCCACAACTATCCAGTTATCTTCAGAAACATCTTACCTTCGACTCTGGGGAGGTTCACCACAGGAGAAGACTGAAACAACAAGGACAGTATAGGGTTTCTTTCATTTCTGCCATTAAATGTCATCTGAGCGATTTCATAAACTATCCAGCAACTCACTTGGTTTGAGGATTAGACTATAAAAGTACAAACCATCTCAAATTCTTCACATATATATTCATATGTACGAAAAACAGGCCAGCAAATCTGTGACTTCAGTGTCATCTGCTTTCAGGTTTACAAAAAAGTGGACTGTGTTTTGTTTTGTCCTATAAAATCCTCCTCGTCATTGCCACTGGCTGTTCTCTTCACAAAACATTCATGTTTCACCTCTTCTAATCTGACTTAACAATGTTCTCTGTGTTAAACCTGCAGTTTCTTTGCAGAATAAATAATAAAATACACACACTGCATAAACCTAGGCCGTGTTTAGCTTGTCAGTGTAATTGGTAGAATAAAACAGGTTGCAATAAAGGTATATTAATAGAGTATAAAGTCTAGTTCACAATTATCTTCAGTAGGGACTTGAATAGACATGATTAACTGGTAAAAATGTGTCAACCAGTAGAGATTTTGGTCTATTCTGGTTCACTATCGCTGCGTCGTGACAAAAGCTTATAATTTGTATGCATTTTTAAGACTTTAAGCACAATAAGCAGTGAAAGAGAACTAATTTTGGTACATGCGAGCACTGTCTGACTCTGAGAGACGTGCGCACATGAAGCCACTGCTCGTTGAGCGTGTGAGTACTAAACTGAGTTATTTTTCCCAAATAATTAGGCTTGAACGGTCAAATACACACACTTATGTGTCAAAATGCCCGTCTTTGCGAGTATCCTCATAAACCCTGTTGGTTAAGTGAACGTAAACAGTTGAGAAAGCGCATGTGTATCAGAGCCAAGCTCTTAAAGTGACAGCAGCCTAATAAACCTGACTAAACCCTAATAAATCAACAAAAGAGAAAAATCACTCACTGCTCCTGACTGAATCAATTTTGTTACACTTTAATAAGAATAAATGTATATTTCATTTCATTTTTTTTGTAAATTTAATTACTTTAGACAATTTATGTAGTATTTCTTATTTAGTGCTTGAAGTTTTTCAGGTAGGTCTATTTTATTTATGTCTTTGTTCTGTTTAGTTTTGTCCTATTACTTATAGTTTCTTTGCTTTTTTTAATCACTTGTCTTGTCTTTGTTTGTTTGTTACCAATAGACTTCAAATAGGACGCCATTCAAAGTTTGGAATAACTAAGATGTTTTCATGAAGTCTCTTCTGCTCACCGAGGCTGCATTTATTTGATCAAAAATACAGTAAAAACAATAAAAAACTAATATTATTACAACTTAAAATATCTGTTTTCTGAATTTTTTGTAAAATTAATTTCTGATAAATTTAATGCATCCTCACTAAGTAAGATATTAAGCATTTTTTTTAATTATGTATTGCATCAAATGAAATCAAACTGAATCAAACTGTTACAAATTCACATTTCATGATGCATTGCTTCACTTAGTAAAGAATTATAATCACAGCAAATTGTTGTCAAAGCAAATATTTACAGCCTTGCTAAGACGCATTTAGTTCGAAGGGGGCATTTGAAACCACCAATGAAAATATAACAAGGCTCACTGGTAGTTTGGGTCGCCTGTTGTGATCCACCATGTCCAGCAGAGGGAACGACTCTCGCAGCATGTCGATACTGACCACGTTTGTGAAGCCCACGCTGATTTACACAGTTAAGAACTCATCATCTGTCTCACGGATTCATCTAAAAGTGATTATCATGATTAAAATCCTCAACACAAAAACAAGAGATTTGAGGGATTATGATAATCCCATTCCTCACAGTAAGCTTGTAAATACTATCACATCATAATACTGTCACATCTAATGACACCATCGAGGTGGAGTAAAGGCCAGCGAAAGCCAAAGAGATTCTGTCATAATCCCTTTCTCCGAAAAGGTCATTTATATCCAACTTCAAGCTTTATATAAAAATATCTTGGTTGGAGTTGTTTCATTTGTTTACCTAAGAGCCAAAGAGGACTTTAAATTAAATACTATGTTCTTTGATGTTGATTTGTGCTCTACTAGAACAGATTTTCCTGCTTGAATGTTGATTATTTTCCTCATATTCTCCATTGTTGCAGCTCCTCTCTTCCCAGTCTGTCAGTAACGCTCTGTTTAGTTCCTGTCTCTATGAAGCCCCTCCTTCTGAAAAGCACAATGTGCTCTGATTGGTCGGCTGGAGCAGTGTGTTGTGATTGGTGTTTGGGAAATGTCCCGCCCCTTATCATAACCGCCAGTTTCAACACACTACTAACTAACTCAACCAGATCCCTTAGATCTGCAGTTCAACAATCGCACAAGGCCATATCGCAATGTGACAGACATGGATTATCAAAATAAAAACAAATGCAAGGAAGAAACTGAAGACGCTGGGCATGGAAGGATACTTTTTGGCAATGTCGAGCACAGGACCTTGTCCAGATACCAGCACATACTTGTCATGATATTTCTTGAACATTCTCAAAGGGCTGTGAGACATCATGACTTGGTCTTGAGAGATCTACAAATCAAGCAAACAGATTATCATCCAGGTCAGTAGTGATTATCTATACATAGGGTGTGTTCACACTTGTAGTTCGCTACTCTTGATTCTTTTGGTACAGACCAAAAAAGAAAATGATACATTTAGGGCATTTTCAGACCTGTAGATTGTTTTTGCCATTGATGGGTTTATGTCATTTTCTTGGTAACACTTTACTTGAAGTTGTGTGCATAAGACTGACATGACCCCTTCATAATCATGACATGACACGTGTCATGAATATGAAGGAGGTTTTATGCATGTTTATGACAACTGTCATTAAGTGTCATTCGCTCAGTTATGTCAGTTTTAATACAAATATGACATTTGTTTGAGATGTCTTTGTTACGACAACTTGACATGAACCAATACATCATAACCTGTCATAAACATGACATAGCAGCTTAATTATCAAACTTAAGAAACTACTTAGCTTTATGGGTTAACATTACATTACATTATTTTTGTAACACTTTAGTATAGGGAAAACATATAAACTATTAACTATGACTTTTCCCTCAATAAAATCCTAATTTACTGCTTATTAATAGTTAATTGTTAAGTTTATGTATTATGTATTGTTTAAGTTTTAATACCCATGTATTGGGTAGGATCATTTTCGAAAAAAAATACATCTGTATATGCTTTATAAACACAAAATATCGCCTTGCACGTACTTCCGCTTTCAGCATTCTTCAAAAAGCTTACGCTGTATGTCCTACGCCCTCCCTATTCTACTTACGGAAAAAAAACAAAACTGGTTCCGCGTTCGTTCCGTAAGTAGAATAGGGAGGGCGTAGGACATACAGAGTAAGCTTTTTGAAGAATGCTGAAAGCGGAAGTACGTGCAAGGCGATATTTTGTATTTATGAAGCATATACAGTTTCTTATTTTTTCGAAAATGACAGATCGTTTCTCTAGATAAGACTCTTATTCCTCGTCTGGTATCGTTTAAAGCTCTTTGAAGCTGCACTGAAACTGTAATTTTGACCTTCAACCGTTTGGAGTCCATTGAAGTCTACTATAAGGAGAATAATCCTGGAATGTTTTCATCAAAATCCTTAATTTATTTTTGACTGATGAAAGAAAGACATGAACATCTTGGATGACATGGGGGTGAGTAAATTATCAGGAAAAGTTTATTTAAAAGTGGACTAATCCTTTAACCCTCATATAGAATGTTGTTCATTTCCTGTTTACTCATCTATACGTTTATGCTGTGATTTGGGGGATATGTAGTACTTTTTTTTACTTATTTACCACAAAATTCCACAAATTAGCATGCATATTAAATTTTTATGAAAAAACACTTGATTGATGATCAAAATTAAATATGAGTTATTTCTGGATATTGATCTAGGTGTTAGAGGCAGAATTCTGCCATCTGCTGGTTAGAGAAAAATCTGTAGGAAATACAGTTTTAGAAAAAAAAAAGAAGTGTAATTAACATATCTGTCCAGCAGAGGCCCATAAAGATCCATTCATTTTTCTGGATGTGGCTAACTGCTCTTTTAACAGCTTTTGTGATGTATTTACATATATATAAACATTATAAAATACATTAAATCAGTATTTTTTGTTTATAATTTTTAGGTCTTTTGAAGCATCCTGTTTTTGCAATTATGCCACATAAGTTGTCACTAAAAGATAAGAATTGATTGTAATCGCATATTATTTATTTTTTTAATAAAAATAATTAACTTTAGAATAAGAAATTAATTTTAAAAAAGCAAATACATTTTCAGATTCATGCTGTTTGTTTTGTTGTTGTTTTTTTGACAAATGAAAAATAAAAAACTCATACACCTAGATTGTGACTTTTTTTTAATATATTTTTTTACATACCGTCAGAACAACCGAAACAAGCCCAGTGATTTTGGTACGTATACGCAGATAATATATTATGCCACTCAGATGAAGGGAAGCATGTTTTTTAACTAATGAAAGTTCAAAAAGGTTCACCCTATTAGGGTTAAAGGGGTCATATCATATATTTTTTTCTCATTTATATTGTATCTTGTGGCCCACACTTATTATGTAAAATATCATTCAATAACAGAATGTTTAGAAAGCAGCATCACATTGTTACACATTGATAAAGCAATCAGCACTGACACATGCTAAACTGCTACAAAACACATTTTGAACAGTAAACTTCAGCTGCTGTTTTCTAAGGTTGGGATTCGATCCAGAGAGTCACTGAAGTGTGAATGTAAAGGTAAGTGATCTTTTGGACCGGGGAAAGAACATTTTCCCAGCACATAAAGCTTCAGAATGTCGAAAGCTCAAGATTATTTTCATTTCTCATGAATTTACCCCTTTAATGTTGAATGAATTAGATACAAAAAGCTCCATTTCATGAGTCTAGCAGCCAACTAGATGCCAGAAATCTCATCAAGAGAACAAGAGAGAACAAAACTCACAGGAACACCCAGTATGTGAGACAGCTGATCTGCCTTCTTCTGCCGTAAGCAGTTGCCAGCATTTGTGACAAAGACAACCGGAACCAGGAACTGTCCCTTTGCGTCCACCAGCTTCTGGAAAGCTCTCTTGGCCGCTGGGATGGGGGTCTTCCCTCGCACCAAGACTCCATCGATGTCGAACAACAACCCAAAGCTCGGCTCCAGCTGTTCGAGAGACAGATACAGAATGAAGGTGAAAATAACCCCCAATGAAAAACATTCAAAATAAGAAATTATATTTTGCAATGTCTAAAGAAAATGAAGCACACATTAGCACATTTGCATAACTGCCATTATTAGGTAATACATAAGTACCTGAAAAGCAAGGTGTTGTGAATTTTGTGCACCGTTTCAGTCCAATTTAAATATTATATTATGCTGCCTTCAAGTGCACAGAATTAAAAAAATAAGAAATGTAATTGCGACTTTTTAATCTCACAATTCTGACTTTTTTTCACGTACGTTTATTTCCCAGAATATAAACTTGAGGGAAAAAGTCAGAATTGTGAGATAAAAAGTCGCAATTACCTTTCCTTTATTCCGTGTTGGAAGCAAACTTCCATAAAAACTGTCAAGCATTCGTTATTACGACATGTCACGCATTCAAATCAG
The DNA here is from genome assembly GCA_003731715.1 of Anabarilius grahami. Classification (NCBI taxonomy): domain Eukaryota; kingdom Metazoa; phylum Chordata; class Actinopteri; order Cypriniformes; family Xenocyprididae; genus Anabarilius; species Anabarilius grahami. The sequence continues at coordinate 1,072,033 of RJVU01049641.1, forward strand.
AAAAATTACATGGAAGCAATCAAAACAAAAAACATTTATTGTGAACAAGAAACCCAAACAACTACATCTGAATTTAAAATAATGAAAAAAGTACTTATTTCTATCACTTATTTATATATGGCATGTTATTTAAAGCAAACCGTGAAAGTTGAGTGATTTGTTTTACACTCACTGATCTCTCTATATAGATTTAGATATATTACATTATACTATTTATATTATAGATTACAGTTTCCACCATGTTTCGAATCAACACGCCTCTTCCAATGTCACAACTCAGCAACTTGATCAAGTTAATCTAGATACATTTCCCAGTTTCCCACTTCATGTGCTCAGAACTCGTAATTACGATATTTTCGACTGGGATATACGGTTATAGTTCAGAATATAAACACTGATATCTATGGTAGGGATCAAAACATTTCTTCAAAAATGCTGATTCATCCACCAATGAAACAAGTGAAATCTTTACGAGTGAGTCATTGAATCATTCATTCAAGAGATTAGTTCAAAAACGCTGATTCATCCAGTAATGAAACAAGTGGAGTTTTTATGAGTGAGTCAATGAACTTTAATTCAAGAGATTAGTTCAAAAACTCTGATTCATCCAGTAATGAAACAAGTGGAGTTTTTATGAGTGAGTCATTGAATCTTTAATTCAAGAGATTAGTTCAAAAACGCCGATTCATCCAGTAATGAAACAAGTGGAGTTTTTATGAGTGAGTCATTGAATCATTCATTCAAGAGATTAGTTCAAAAACGCTGATTCATCCAGTAATGAAACAAGTGAAATCTTTATGAGTGAGTCATTGAATCTTTAATTCAAGAGATTAGTTCAAAAACGCTGATTCATCCAGTAATGAAACAAGTGAAGTCTTTATGAGTGAGTCATTGAATCATTCGTTCAAGAGATTAGTTCAAAAACGCTGATTCATCCAGTAATGAAACAAGTGAAATCTTTATGAGTGAGTCATTGAATCTTTAATTCAAGAGATTAGTTCAAAAACGCTGATTCATCCAGTAATGAAACAAGTGAAGTCTTTATGAGTGAGTCATTGAATCATTCATTCAAGAGATTAGTTCAAAAATGCTGATTCATCCAGTAATGAAACAAGTGAAATCTTTATGAGTGAGTCATTGAATCTTTAATTCAAGAGATTAGTTCAAAAACGCTGATTCATCCAGTAATGAAACAAGTGGAGTTTTTATGAGTGAGTCATTGAATCTTTCATTCAAGAGATTAGTTCAAAAACGCTGATTCATCCAGTAATGAAGCAAGTGAAGTCTTTTTGAGTGAGTCATTTATTGAATCATTAATTCAAGAGATTTGTTCAAAAACACTGATTCATCCAGCAATGAAACAAGTGAAGTCTTTATGAGTAATTCATTGACTCATTCATTCAAGAGATTCATTTAAAACACTGATTCATTGAGTAATGAAGCAAGTGAAGTCTTTATGAGTGAGTCTTTGATTGAATCATTAATTCAAGAGATTCGTTCAAAAACGCTGATTCAACCAATAATGAAACAAGAGAAGTCTTTATGAATGAGTCATTGAATCATTCATTCATTAGTTTCATTCAAAAACACTGATTTATACAGTAATGAAGCAAGTGAAGTCTTTATGGGTGAGTCATTGAATCATTAATTTAAGAGATTCATTCAAAAACACTTATTCATCCAGTAATGAAGCAAGTGAAGTCTATAGGTATGTTCTACTTAAAGCTGCGCTGTACAGACCGATCAATGTATGACATCAAAATAACACGTTTTGAAAGCATATGGAGCCATCTGCTCCCCAATCGATCTTACGGTACTTTGATGTCGTACACCAATCGGTCTGCACCTTAATTCAAGTGATTCATTTAAAAACACTGATTCATTCAGTAATGAAAAAAGGCTTTATGAGTGAGTCATTGAATCATTCATTCAAACCGATTTTTTTAAAAACATCATTTAAATTAAAATTAACATTTTGTCAGAACCTCTAAATTATGTTATTTGTGACCCTGGACCACAAAACCAGTCATAAGTCACATGGGTATATTTATAGCAATAGCCAACAATACATTGTATGGGTCAAAATGATCGATTTTACTTTTATGCCAAAAATCATTAGGATATTAAGTAAAGATCATGTTCCATGAAGATATTTTGTAAATTTCCTACCGTAAATATATCAAATGTATTTTTGTGAGTGGATATGCATTGCTAAGGACTTCATTTGGACAACTTTAAAAGTGATTTTCTTAATATTTTGATTTTTTTTGCACCCTCAGATTCCAGATTTTCAAATAATTGTATCTCGGCCATCTTATCCTAACAAACCATACATCAATGGAAAGATTATTTATCCAGCTTTCAGATGATGTATAAATCTCAATTTCAAAAAATTGACCCTTATGACTGGTATTGTGGTCCAGGGTCACATTTTGCTTAGTTGTCTGTTCAGAATCGTGGGAATCTCTATCTTAAACAAAAACACTGTGATTGTGAATCGTGCAGCTCTAATTCAAGTGATACGAACTTTCCATGCTGACCAACAGAAAGCTGCTTTGTTTGAAAATGATTTCTGTATAAGATTTGTCTCATAAATCTCTACTATATTGACTGCAAAATTCATATTTTGCTAATATGACCACACCATAAGCCAACTTACTGGAAGTAAAGATGGTAGATTGAGAAATGTTTTGAAAGAACGTTTTCTCACACTATATTTTGATACAGTGTAACTACACAAATTAATATAAAACAACATATATTTACTATAGGGTTAGGGTTAGGTGTTACTGAATGTTTAAATTGATGCTTTGGCAACATGAAATAAAGACACAGATATATAAAGAAGACATTATCCAGTTTTATAATATAGTAAGTCGCATGCACAATGCACAGCCTCATTCCAAGATTAGATTACGCACAGAAGACGAGGATGCTGCGTCACACTTGACCCTTGCTGGACATTTGTCCCTTGTTTTGTCATTTTCTGTCTGCGTACACTTGAGGATTACAGCCGTTCTGCTCAAATAAAACAGCTGCACTTCCCCTCAGGGAGTTTCTCTCTGTGAAAATCCATTGATGTCAATCATTCCACTCCAGTTCTTGCACTGATAGAAGACTTTCTAACAGAGCACAGCAGGAGCACAGAAACTACATGATATTCATTAGCACAGTAATGTTTTTCCCCCTGAAGATAACTAGAGACTTTTTTTCACTGCTTCCCTGTGTATGAGGAAGAGGTTTGGTTTCACTGTGCAATGAATCGTGTGGTCAGCGATCGACAAACTGCTGAGTAATGACAGCTTCAGCCTGAAAGAAGTGAACTTCACTGAGAAACATGCTGATTAACTGCTTCACTGCAGGTTACTGAAGCTCTGAGTTCAGAGAATCTCTCCAGTATTTGCATCTACAGTAAGTCTCAAGCGATAGCGATTATGCATATGTTGATTCAACTCTAGTGCAAACATCTTACATTTTCAAAATATGACTGGTAAATTTTGATTGAAATATAAATGTGTTTAATTTCAGCAATTTTGAGTACATCTGCTGTCATTATACACATAATATCAACTATATCCAGATCTGTTTATTGGCCATAAATCCACATCAGCCAGATTAGAGAGAGAACCATAATCATTTTGACACTGGTGATCAATTATATTGTTACATTTTGATGGATCTCTAAAAAAAAGAACAAAACAACCTTCATCACAGGTAAACTAACTAATTTAATGTATTGTATGAATAATTATTAACTTACAACAGCCGTTCATGTCAGGGTTATTATTGTTAACTAAAACTAAAATTATGAAACATTTTTTTACTTAAAATGAAGCTGAAATATAATAAAATATAGATATTAGTTGAAAAACAAACTAAATGAAAATTAGAAATGTTTCCTTGGCAATGAACTGAATTAAGATTAAGTTGATGCACTAGAAAAATAAATAAATTAATTAATTAATTAAATTAAAAGTTGAAAATAGATTTAACCTGAATAAATAATAAAATGACAAAAGCACATATTGAAATAAAACTAAAATTAACATGAAAACTAAAAATATAAAAAATAAAAGCTAAAATAAGAACAAAACAAAGATCAAAATACATGCACTAAAAAATCTTGGGTTATTTTTTCTACCCAAGTCCTTTTTTGGGGTTATTTTTCCAGTGTTTGGGTAGTTTTTGTGTTACCCAGATCTTGGTCAGACGTAACAACCCAATGTTTGGGTAGTTTTTGTGTTACCCAGATCCTGGTCAGACGTAACAACCCAGCGTTTGGGTAGTTTCTGCATTACACAGATCCTGGGTCAGACGTAACAACCCAGCGTTTGGGTAGTTTCTGCATTACACAGATCCTGGTCAGACGTAACAACCCAGTGTTTGGGTAGTTTTTGTGTTACACAGATCCTGGGTCAGACGTAACAACCCAGTGTTTGGGTAGATTTTGTTACCCAGATCCTGGTCAGACGTAACAACCCAGCGTTTGGGTTGTTTCTGCATTACACAGATCCTGGGTCAGACGTAACAACCCAGCGTTTGAGTAGATTTTGTGTTAGCCAGATCCTGGTCAGACGTAACAACCCAGTGTTTGAGTAGTTTTTGTGTTACACTGATCCTGGTCAGACGTAACCACCCAATGTTTGGGTAGTTTTTGAGTTACACAGATCCTGGTCAGACGTAACAACCCAGTGTTTGAGTAGTTTTTGTGTTACACTGATCCTGGTCAGACGTAACCACCCAATGTTTGGGTAGCTTTTGTGTTACCCAGATCCTGGTCAGATGTAACAACCCAATGTTTGGGTAGTTTCTGCATTACACAGATCCTGGGTCAGACGTAACAACCCAGCGTTTGAGTAGTTTTTGTGTTACACAGATCCTGGTCAGACGTAACAACCCAGTGTTTGAGTAGATTTTGTGTTAGCCAGATCCTGGTCAGACGTAACAACCCAGCGTTTGAGTAGTTTTTGTGTTACACAGATCCTGGGTCAGACGTAACAACCCAGTGTTTGAGTAGTTTTTGTGTTACACAGATCCTGGGCAGACATAACAACCCAGCGTTTGGGTAGTTTCTGCATTACACAAATCCTGGGTCAGACGTAACAACCCAGTGTTTGAGTAGATTTTGTGTTAGCCAGATCCTGGTCAGACGTAACAACCCAGTGTTTGGGTAGTTTTTGTGTTACACAGATCCTGGTTAGACATAACAACCCGGTGTTTGAGTAGTTTTTGTGTTACACAGATCCTGGTCAGACGTAACAACCCAGTGTTTGAGTAGTTTTTGTGTTACACAGATCCTGGTCAGACGTAACAACCCAATGTTTGGATAGTTTTTGTGTTACACTGATCCTGGTCAGACGTAACAACCCAGTGTTTGAGTAGTTTTTGTGTTACACTGATCCTGGTCAGACGTAACAACCCAATGTTTGGGTAGCTTTTGTGTTACCCAGATCCTGGTCAGATGTAACTACCCAATGTTTGGATAGTTTTTGTGTTACACTGATCCTGGTCAGACGTAACAACCCAGTGTTTGAGTAGTTTTTGTGTTACACAGATCCTGGTCAGACGTAACAACCCAGTGTTTGAGTAGATTTTGTTACCCAGATCCTGGGTCAGACGTAACAACCCAGCGTTTGAGTAGATTTTGTGTTAGCCAGATCCTGGTCAGACGTAACAACCCAGTGTTTGGGTAGTTTTTGTGTTACACAGATCCTGGTCAGACGTAACAACCCAGTGTTTGAGTAGTTTTTGAGTTACACAGATCCTGGTCAGACGTAACAACCCAGTGTTTGAGTAGTTTTTGTGTTACACAGATCCTGGTCAGACGTAACAACCCAGTTTTATGAGTAGTTTTTGTGTTACACAGATCCTGGTCAGACGTAACAACCCAGACGTAACAACCCAGTGTTTGAGTAGTTTTTGTGTTACACAGATCCTGGTCAGACGTAACAACCCAGTGTTTGAGTAGTTTTTGTGTTACACAGATCCTGGTCAGACGTAACAACCCAGCGTTTGAGTAGATTTTGTTACCCAGATCCTGGTCAGACGTAACAACCCAGCGTTTGGGTAGTTTCTGCATTACACAGATCCTGGGTCAGACGTAACAACCCAGCGTTTGAGTAGATTTTGTGTTAGCCAGATCCTGGTCAGACATAATAACCCAGGGGTTGAGTTATTTATCGCAGGCTTTTTGCGCCCTCTTCAGGAGAGAGCAGCGCAGCTCCGTCAAATTGGTGCATTTTATCTAAAAATTAATTATTGTGCTGTGTATTGTTTAATTGTATGCAAAGCAACATTCAGGGGCGCGATGTGAGTCGCCTAAACGAGCGTCAAATCTGTCTTTTCACGTGATGGAAACGCCTGATGCCTTACATAAAATTTTATTTTATTCAAAAACATGCAGAATATAAATACTTAGCATGTTAAAATATGTTCTCAGAAATGTTTAATTTTTACTTCTAATATTTGTTAAACGAGCTTAAATGTAGGCAATAAAAACTATATAAAATTATATTATATTATAAAGGAATTTCATGAAAACCAGTGGTTGTGTGAAGTATTTAAAAAAGGTTTAGAGGATTTAAGTTAATCCGTAAACATTAATTCATGCATGGAGTAAAAAAAAATCTAGTGTTATAGTAAAAATGAATCAACCTATTATGCTGGGTTAAATAAACAACCCAATTTGCGGAGTAAAATGTGTTCTGTCCTATATTTACCCAGATCACAAAACAACTTTGCATAAATATAATGGCATAAATAACAATAACAAACCATTAGGTATTATTATTAATAAATATTAGTCCCACTTTATATTAAGTGTATTTAACTACCATGTGCGATTCAATGCACTTATTGTGTACACGCATTTCACACTGTACTTACATTTAAAAAATACCTGCATGTAATAACAGCTGTAATTAATTTCTGTAATGACATCTATAATTACACTGTTGACCCTTTAACCCTCCCATACCAGTCTTAACCTTACCCGTATCCACCTCAATAAGCACATAATTATTGTTTGACTTAAGTACCAAATATAAATATTATGTTTTGCATAATCTGTAATGTATAATAAAAACCTGCTGTTGCTCAAAAACAACACAAATTAATTGTACCAACCTTGTAGTTACAGTATAATAACGACAACAAACAAAGGGACAGGATCAAAATATCATTTCTCAGATCTAAAAGAGCTGTGAAGATGTGAGGATGAAGCTCTGCAGATGAGCTTCATGGATCAATAACTACAGCTGACAAACAACACGAACCCCAGAAATGAGGCTTCACTAACTGGAGGGAGAAGATAGGAAATATTCACATGCATTAAAGTAAAGGAGAAAAAACAATAGCATGAAGTGTCATTAATACGCAAGAGCAATTAGGAAATGAAACACAGAATCAATAACTAACAATGGATCCAGCAAACATCACATGATGCAGGAATGTAAACACGTCTACCTTACTGCACATTCCGCATCGCCCGAGCGCCGCGACGCGCTGCGCATGCCGCGAACACACGCCGCTCGACGACCTCAGCAGCGCGTTGAAGGCCTTCATTTCGATCCGCTTTTCTGGCCGGTTTCGACTGCGTCCAGTTTCTCCATGAAGCTTTTGTAGCGGCGCGATGTGACGACAGAGAGGAGGAGGTCCGAATCTATCGAAAGACTCGAGAGTCAGGATTCAGGAAATAAACATCCTTCCTTGCCGGCAAATGGGGGAATGCGACACCCCCCATCATCCACACGCGCTGAACGACGCGACGCGACGCGAGGTGGCGTGACGTCATTTGCAGATAACAGCTGAGGCGCGCGCGGCGAGGACTATAAATGTTTGCATGAAACTAAATAGCTTGATTTTGGAATAATATGGTGATTATGAAGCGAAACAAAGGATGTTTACTACTGCGGCAGATGAGAAAGTAGGCTGCTAGTGACGTCATCCACGCATATGGGCCAATAGAAAACGTAAATAAAATTTTTTAGGCATTATTGTAAACTCTAAAGATAAACAGACTTGCACTTATTTTATTTTATATTATTATTTTAATGGCCAAATTTCATATCCATAAATGTAAATTTTCAAGTAAAAAAAAAAACATGTTTTATAGCATTTAAAAATTAAGTGAAATATTATATTGAGTCTATATATTACCCTCGAAGAAACAAAAAGCTATTTGAATTTTGTAAACAT
>RJVU01049641.1:1080266-1090789 GCA_003731715.1 Anabarilius grahami
TTCAAACAAGTATATACATATATATTTAGTCTATGGTATATACTCATGTTTTTTATTTTGTTTGGTCAATTTATTTATCCATAAACAAAAGTTTTCAAGCTCACTTTCTGCATTTTTTGAGGTTTTGACTCGCTTCTCAAATCTTTTTATTTAAAAATGTGACAGATTCTTAAATCAATATGAGAATGTTTGTAATGACTCTATTGATAAGGTTTAGTTTGCTTTATTCTGCTCATTAACGTTTCTTTTGATGAAAAGTGCAGTTGAAAGAATCTTAAAGTGTAATCATATTATTATGAATGGGAGAAAGTGCAACGCGCAATATGGCGGAATAAGTCCCGCCTTCTAAATAAGAGCCAATCGCTGATTGGTAAAGTCATCGCGTCACTGCAGCTCCGGTTCCTATAGAAACAGTCAGATGCGATGCGCACATAGAACTGCACATGCGCAGCCTGAAAAATGCCGTTTTTTGTCATGATTCGAGCGCTTTAGAAACAAAATTTATGAGACAGTTGTTGTCAGATTTCATTGGTGATTTTAAATATGAAATTTAATGCGAACAGCTTCGGAGAATTTGATGTTTCCCCATTTAAAAAGATAGGAGCTGCACTTGCATGCCCAAGAGGCGTTTCAAATATGGCCGCAGAGTGAAATGACTCGTCTTAAAGGGACTTTGGCTGTTTCTCAATTCCAACAACGCAGAGAACGGACTTGTGTTCTCGTGGAGTCCGGTCTTGCCAGGCGACCTTGAAAGAACGAACTCGGAAGGACCGAGGACACAGAACGCATCATTTGAGAATTGAGATGTCTTGTTGCTCAACTGACCGTCCCAGGATCTTATAAGTGGCTAATGCACAATAAATACAACATAACATCACAAACAAATGTCATAACCTGTTAAAAGATTTCTTTCATATTATTATAGACACTGTTTTCATATAATCTTTTTATTTCACCGTGTGTATTTATGAAAATGAGTGGCCTTTGTGTTACATGCTTTGTCAATGTTAAGATTATTTTATAATTATAAGATTATACGATTAATCAGACCGAGCACCAAAACTCATCTCAGCCAATCAGCAGTAAGGGGCGTGTACACTCATGAGGGGGGAGGTTCCTGTGTTTGGGGGTGGAGCTATCAGAATAGGGGCGTGTTTGTTTTTTGGCGATTTCAATTATCAGAAATCGCTTACTGCACCTTTAATGTTCTCCTGAAACTTTGTACATGATCATCTGTTTCTTTAATAAATACAAACAAAAACAATGTTTCTGATAAATTGTGAAGAAATATTTTACTGCTAAGTTACTTTAAATGTGCCTTCCGTATTTCTGCAATTGTTTTACACAGAAAAAAACAGCACCTCTGAGAAATCTCGTTAAAATGATGTAGTCTTCCAGAAAAAGCCACCCTTAATGAATATCACATGACCAACCATGTCATGCAGTTGTTATTGGGTACTACTACTACTACTACTACTAATAATAATAATTTTATATAGCCTAAAGATGTACAAACAGCAACAGTTGTCATAAGAGCCAGTTAAATGTATATATTTTGAAATGTAAAATCTCTAGATAAGAAAATAAAAAAAGACACAAGACCTGCATTACATCCACTGCAGAAAAGGGCATTTTGGGTGAGCAGGATATTAGATTTAGTCCTGATAGTGTAAATGTGACTGGTTTATTTCAGTAACTTCAGTCTGGCTGGTCACATGAACCGATCTGTGTCTCATCAGATACTTGTGTGTGAACAGATAATACTCAATGCATTTACACAGAAAGCATATTAATAGTATAAACAGTTTTGTAAAAAAGCAGTTTACTAGTCCAAGAAGGCATACAAAATATTTACAGAGATTTTTGTGCTTTTACAGGTGGAACAAATGAAGGACGAATGAAGCAAAACCAACAGTCATTTGAAAAAAAAGCCCTACAGTTTATACTTGTATGTAAAACACAATTTGACATGATCAGTGTGAGACGGTTACTGTGTAATTACACCCCATAACGACAATATTGTCTGAAGTACGGTCCAAAAGACAAATAAAACGGACAGCTTAAATGTTAACTGTGCAGTTCGTATGCATCATACTGACCAAGTCAAGCACATGTGATGTTTATAAGATCCATAACCAAAACTTAAGCATAAAATTCATATAAAGCAGATGGTCAGTGTCAGTTGTCACCTAATGACAGCGCTCTGGTCTCAACGCTCACATTAAGCTGCGTGACTGCTGAAGATGGTTCATGAACCCATTTCAACCCAGCTGATCCCTCTATAATCCAAGTAACGTTTTGGCCTCTTCACTTTGCGCCATCAAACTCTCACTGGCGTATTTCTGCAGCAGCTCCATCTTCTTCCGTCTGACCAGGGCTTCCTCAATCTGAGATTGACAAGAACATCATTTGATCAGCTTTTTAGGATTGTTTACATGTTGTGATTCAGGATTAAAAGGAGCAGCACAGAATCCTAATTTTTCATGGAACACAATTTTATTTTAGTATCATTAGCTGTTTCCATTCAAAGTTGTGAATTTAACGTTTCCATCCCATGTGTTCAAGAGAACAAAATCATCACTTCTTTGGAAACTGGCGCAAAATATCGGTAATAAAAATTAAAGTTGCTTCAATTAGGCACTTTTTTCCTCTCAGAGCGTCAGATGAAACACAAACACTGTCATGTTCTCTTGCGTTCGGATGCTGATGTTTGGGAACGCAATTGTGTGAACCAAATCATTCTGATGACAGACTTTGAGTTTCAGAACCATTAAACCAACATTTGAGATGCTGCGATGCGATTGGTCCGCTGGTTAGTCCAGTTATCCAATCACAGACTCGGCCGAGGCAAAATTACCTGAGGTTTTTGTTGCGCATCAAGGGATTTATTCGGTAAATGTGTTTCCATCGAAGTTTATGTTCACGTCTTCTTATTGGATAAGATATTAGGTGGATGGAAACATAGCTTAGGTCAAACTGGCCATGATTTAAAAGCTTTCAATCACCCTGTTTTTATGTGCATTTTGAAGTATCGCATCCGAAACGAGTGATGGAAATGGCAAATTTGGCAAAAAAATTTTGCTCTCGCTTGAGGTGGGTTTTGACTTTCTGACGTAGCGAACATTAAACCCATGTGACTAATCAGCTGTTACTGGTGTTTTATTTACTGTTGGTTACTAAGTTACCAATACCATACGCGCCGATTTATGTTTTTCTTATCCGTAATAACAGCATATCGGTTTGGTAAACGATCAAGTGTGTAAGGTTTCTATTTACAACATGTTTTGCAGCGTTGAGCAATGTAGCCAATCACAAAGATATCTGTTGATTTCTTGAACTCAATGGCCAATCAGAGGCGTTTAAGTTAGCACTGAACAAAAATCCAATGTTTTGAGGAAATCCTTGCATTATAACAAAATAAATACAGTGTAGATGTGTAAATAAGAAATTCATCGTGCAGTCAGCTTCGTTTATTATAACAGAACTTTGAGAGATCGAGATGCCAAATCACGCATACAGTATGTTTGCTTTATCTTTTTGATAGAATGAATGGAGAATATCTTGTGTTTTCCGTAAGTGCTTGAGCTCCCGAGCACATGATCCGAGCGCCATCCACTCAAACAACTTAATGGAAATACACCTAATTCGCATTTGTTTTTTTTAGTTTTTTTTGCAAACTTTGAAAAGACTCGTTTCACATTTGGATGGAAACCCAGCAGGTGAAAAGTTTAGGGGTGGGCGATATGACCAAAGTCTTATTTCACAATATGAGAAATTGTATTTCACAATAACGACATACATCAAAATACAATTATTTTCTCTCATTTCTGTTATTAAAATAAGAGAATAAGTGTTTCAGGTACAATAGGTTTAACATGTCATTAGAAATAGTACAGAAATTTAATAATCAAATTTAAAAATTAAATATTGCATAGTCTTCACTATATTAATTAAATATAAATTTATTCTTATTAAAGCTAAAAAAATAAAATAAAAAAAGTTATTCAGTCAAGAGCAGCAAGTTATTTTCTCTTTTGTTAGATTCACATTAATATGGAAGCTTGCCAAGGAATAAAAAATTTAAAAAAGATAACTGTGACTTTTTAATCTCGCAATTCTGAGAATTCTGTTTTGTCAGAATTGCGTGATATAAAGTCAGAATTGCGAGATATAAACTCGCAATGACCTTTTTTTTTTTTATTCAGGGGTGGAAACAAGCTTCCACACATCAATGACTCGGAGCAGCAGGTTTATTAGGCTGCTGTCACTTTAAGACCACGGATCCATTATACTGATACACATCCGGTTTACACCCAACTGTTCACTTTCACTCGAGACAGAACCAGCTGTGTTTACATGAATCCTGCACACGATGGGCATTTTGACATAATTGTGTGTGTATTCGACCACTCAAATGCAATAATATGTGAAAAAAAACGCAGTTCTTTTTCACTGCTTATTGTGCTTAACACTTTTTAACATCGAGCATGTCTCGCTCTTTATATTCTCATTCATGCATTTCATCACTCTGAAGCGTCAATAGTGCTATTTATCTACATACCACGATTTTTATAACGTGGTAATGATATATCCTCATACCGTCCAGCCCTTATTATCAGAGAATGAATGATTTAGAAAAACTGACTTGGAATGTAGTGCTTGAATCATATGGGTTACTTTTACGGTGCTTTTTTCTCTTTTTTGGAGTTTTATAGATGTGTTCACCATAAACTGTCATCGTGTTGAAAAGATCAAAATATTCTCCTTTTGCATTTCATGGAGGTTTGGAATGACATGAGAGCGAGTAAATGACAGATGATTCCTTCTAGCTAGGCTCCAAAATCACACTCGTTTTGTGCAGCTCAATTAGAAGTGAAACAAACCTCCTTCTGCGAGGGAACAGGAACATGAGCGAAAAATGACTGCGCACCATCTTCTCCGTCCATCTGCTCTCCCGCTTCATCATCAGACTGTTAAAAAAATACATTAAAAAAAAGATAAAATGAATCTGAACTGATGAAAATAATCCAAGTCGGTTGGATGGAGATGCTCACCTCTTCATCTCTGACAGCGTAAATGTGTTCCTCCTCCTCTTCCGGGTCTTTCACACCTACACCAGCAGCTAATCGAGCCTCTTTGTCTGCTTTCCATTTCTCAACAGCCTCTGCTATGACTGCCGAGGAAAACACAAATCAGGATTTATACTTAAACATCATGTTTAACTCGGAGGGGGGCGGAATGAGAAAAACAATTATATGACAGCAGATTCTCTCTACAGTTGCAGAAAATAAACGCCACATATAACTTTATATAAACACACAAGATACTACAATGGAGCCTAAATAATACTGATTTGACTGCACTGACACTATCAGAAGAGAACAAAACTTGAGCTGAAGAATTGAGCTCATTTCATAACTGATGTTGATTCAGTTCAGTTCAATAACTGTGTAGTTTGTGTCTGTTTGCATCATTAATTTCCTCTCCATCACTGTGAAGCTGCTTTGAAACCAAAGCGCTATAGAAATAAAGCTGACTTGAACTATGCAATGTTAATCAGGCCTCAGTGTTCACGTGTGAATGAATTTGAGGTGGAATGCAGCTGTCATGTGACTTCAGGTCACTGGACTGTCAGGTGCGCGTTACGCTTCATATGAGTCGCATCAAACCTCCTGCCGCATGTCATGCATTCAGTTAAACAGACACAAATGGGAAACACATGTCAGGAAATGTTATCAGCACACAATGCCACAACTGTACCAGAGCGAACACACACACAATGCAGCGCTTCATCTGAAAGTGTGTGTGAGCGTCTGCTATAGTCTAAATGAAGCGGATCTCGTGGCGGATCGGCTCGTCTAAAGGCACGAGGAGCCCAAAACACAGGTCTGCTAAATGAATAAATGTATACGAGTTTTCATTTTTGGCTGAACTATTTCTTTAAGTGAGAAAACATTAGCCCTTCTTCCATTATCAGCTTCTAATATCAGCCTAATCATAATTAAAAACATCAAGAATACAAACATAGTCACCGATTTAATGTGTATTTCTAGTGTTAAGTCGGACCTTGCCCCACCTTGTTTCTCATATTCCTGTTCCAAAGGCACTAAAACGCCATCGTCTTCATCTCTATACCCATAATACTCAGCATCCACGTCCTTCATCAGCTCAGCTCGTGTTTTTCTGGGTGGCGGTACAGCTGCAACGGAGAAAAGTCAAAGTGATAGACGTCAGGTAGACATAGGGTTGCAAAATTCCAGGAATTTTCAAAGCTGGGAACTTTCCATGGGAATTAATGCGAATATATGGGAATTAACGGGAATTTTTGAAAAATTGCAGGTTAGCCTATAACAGGGTACTTAAATATAGTTGGGAAAAAAAACATCTTGCAGCATAATTTTGGTTAAAGCAACCATATTTAATGCAATTTTAGTTGAATTTTTACCCTGCACATTCCTCAGTCACACACAGCACGCTACTTACTGCAGAGCTATTGAGGCCACACCCCCTGCATGCACTGTGCACTCCTCCATAACATGCACATTTGATCAAAAATACAGAAAAAACTGTAATATTGTGAAATAATATTACAATTTAAAATAATGGGTTTCTATTTTAATATACATTAAACGATAATTTATATCCTGTGATCAAAGCTGAATTTTCAGCATCATTACTCCAGTCTTCAGTGTCACATGATCCTTCAGAAATCATTCTAATATGATGATTTAATAATCAGTTATCAATGTTGGAAACAGTTGTGCTGCTTAATATTTCTTTATAACCTGTGATACTATTTTCAGGATTCTGTGATGAATAAAAATTTAAAGAACAGCATTTATTTAAAATAGGAATCTTTTGCAACAATACACACTAGCGTTCAAAATTTTGGGGTCAGTAATTTTTTTCTTTCTTTTTTTAAAAGTAATTAATACTTTTAATCAGCAAGGATGTGTGGAATTGATAAAAAGTGATATTAAAGTGATATTGTTAGAAAAAATGTATATTTTAAATAAATGCATTTCTTTTAAACTTTTTATTCATCAATGAATCCTGAAAAAAAAAGTATCACAGGTTCCAAAAACATATTAAGCGGCACAACTGTTTCCAACATTGATAATAACTGAGTATCAAATCAGCATATTAGAATGATTTCTGAAGGATCATGTGACACTGAAATAAATAACACATAACAATTGCTGCAATAAAAATATATTTAGCATATTTACTAAATTAGAATTAATTGAATGCGAAAAATAAATAACTGATATTTCATGTTATGACCAAACTAAATGTTTATATTTGTTTTTATATGATACATTTTATATTATAAATTTATATAAATTTCCAAAAATTTCCAATTAATTCCCATAAATTATCATAAATTCCTGTTAAGTTTCCAAATTGGAATATTTCCAAAATTCCCCAGGTTAAGTTCCCGTGGAAAGTTTCCGGAAATGTACCGGAAACCTTCCGCCCCTAGGTAGACACAGGATGGTTTAAACACAGAAAACATACTGACAGAAAGTCATCAGAGACATTATTAAGCTCTCGGCTACAACATATAAATCACACACAGTTCTAACAGAAACCAGCCATTCATTCAGCAGATCTGGATCAGATATTATGTGACTGAACTTACGCTCTGTTTCAAACAGCTCTCTGACTCCAGGTAAGTCCTTTGCGGCACCGAAATACTTGTATCCTCTGTTTCCTGGCACCTCTTTACCCTCATGGTCCAGCATCTTTGGCCCCACTCTCTATTGAACACAAATATATCACTCAAGTATGAAACACTGCCATAATGTAAATACTGTGAGGTTCAGAAGTCTGACCACACTGAGAATCTTTATTCAATATGGAAATAAACCAAAAGTTCCTTGAAGAATCTGAATGAAATGAACGATGTAAAATCGTTTACGCCTTAAATATGCTGCAAAAAAATGCCTTGATCATTCTTGTGCCGTTTACATTCAAAACTGCAAAATTGTAATATGGCACAAAACATTTGCGAATAAAGCGCAAATAGTCACTTCCTGGGAAATTGGTGCAAAAGATCTGTGATAAAAATGGAAGCTGCTGCAATCAGGCTCTTTTTTTCCTCCATCATAAATGAGTTGCGTTTCAAAGGAGGAAAAGTCACATGAGGTTTTTGTTGTGCATCAAGGGATTTATTCTGTAAATGTGTTTCCATCATAGTTTGCTCGCAAGTCTTCTTATCAGATAAAAAAAATGTATCTTGACGTGTTGCGTATTTGCGTAACACGAGAATGAACGTCATTGGTTCTCATGCTTGAGCTTCTGTTTACCATATCTGATGTGAGTTGATGAACGGTTATATGTGAATAAAAGCCTAAATTCAATCTGTTCATCATATAAAGCGATCGAGTCTCTTCAGAAAATTTGGGCTGAACCGCTCAATTCATATGGATTAGATTTATGATCCATTTATGAACTTTTTGAAGTGGTAGTTGCATGGAGTGACAGAAAGCTCTCAGATTGTATTAAAAAAACCCTCTTAATTTGTGTTCTGAAGATGAATGAAGGTCTTACAGGTGTGGAACGACATGAGGGAGAGTAATTAATGACATTATTTTCATTTTTGGGTGAACTAACCCTTTAAGATAGATGGATGATCGGTGAACATTTGTATTTCCTTCCTAACATAGTTTTTATGAAATGTAGTGGAGTAAAAAGTTAAATATTAGGCTATTTGTTGGAATGTAGTGAAGTAAAAATACTTTGCCATCATTAAATAAATTACTCGTATAAGGTCATACGGCTCACTCATAAACGTGTTAGATATTCCTGATTACAATATTGACCAGAACAATCGTGATTATGATTTTTGCCATAATTGAGCAGAGCTAAACTGAATGAAACTGAAATCAAAATTTCAAACTAAATGATTTTAAAACAGCAAAAACTAATAAAAATGACAAAAACATACTAAAACTTTAAAGGTTCTAAAGATTTTGCAATATTACTTGAAACTGTCTTTACTAACTGATAAAAGACTATTTTTTAGGTGCACTGAAAGGAATATTATTAATATACATCATCTGTGCACGAGGTAGGGCCTTAAAAACATCAGCCAATCGTTTAGGCGATCATCGCGTAGACGATTGGCCCTCTGGCTTGTCAATCACTGCCATGACTTTCCTTGTGAGAGACGCGTGGCTGCGCGCTCCAGTAACTTTCCACACTCCACAGGCGCCGCATGCAATGTTTTTGTCAGGAGACAGGAGTAACAACTGCAGATTATGAGTTACCTGCGGTGAGTCCGACATAATGAATCACTTAACGATTGTAAGGCCGATTATGAATGTAAATTGATACTTATGACTGATCGCGCTCAAACGCGTCCAGTCAGGGCCAGTTGCATTCAGTCTGCGATTACAGTCGGTGTTCAAATTCCATGTGAAAGTATATAAATCTGCTTCAGGAGCAGGAAACAATCGCTGTATGTTGAGCACAGTCTTAGAATGTTTTAGCTAGTCGTTAAATGTGTGCCCGGCTTAATAACACAGCGAATGCCGGTGGTAAACACTCGTGTTCCAATACTCGTGCACGAGTTTTGGGAGGCGTTCCCTCGAAATGAGCTGTGAAGGAGGGGGGTTGTTCTTACGCATGCGCTCATTTCAAAAAATCAGTCGACGAAAAGATCCTCTGTACCACCTTTAACTAAAATTAAAATTAAACCAGAAAATAATAAAAACGAATTCACAATATAAGTTCATGACAGCATCACATCAGTCTAGTTCAGACATGAATAAAACAACCGTAACAGCACTTATACACTCTTACCCGATAGTCCGGCCCTCCGAGCTCCTTGATCCGCACTTCCCAGTGTCCTTTCTCTCGGAGCAGTTTGTTGATTTCATCGTTCAGATCCCGAATCTTAAATTCACCCAGACCAGCTGAGGAAGAGGGTCAGAGGTCAGTCAGTGATCTGCATCTCATCTCACAGCGATCTTTATCACATATTCTCACCATTTTGAATCTGGGCGACCTTCTTGGAAATCTCACTGATGATCTAGAAGCGGAAGAAAAATGTTGGTTGAACCAAATACAGCATATGTTTGTGTCAGAAGTGACTCTGAATGTGACGTCCTGACCTGTCTCCTCCACTTCTCGGCTTTGGGTAACTCATTACACTCGGAGGCGAGGAAAGGTCTTCTCTCCTGTGAATATGTCACATGATCTGGTGAACACAATCCGTATCGCAGCCTTCATCACATCAGTATTGAGATGATAATGTGCGCTGTATGGATGAACCCACCTTCACCTTTCCCTCCTCGAGCTGAGCCTGACGAAACCTGGCCAACGCCGTCCTGCACCATTAGAAGAGTACAGTCATATATGTTAAATGTAAATGTGTTATATATATATATATATATATATACTACTGTTCAAAAGTTTGGGATCGGTATGATGTTTTTATGTATGTTTTTAAAAGAAGTTTCGTCTGCTCACCAAGACTGCATTTATTTAATTAAAAATACAGTAAAAACAGTAATATT
>RJVU01049641.1:1091444-1113227 GCA_003731715.1 Anabarilius grahami
TAATTAAATAAATGTAGCCTTGGTGAGCAGACGAAACTTCTTTTAAAAACATTAAAAATCTTAGTGGTTCCAAACTTTTGGACTGTACTGTATATATATATATATATTTTTTTTATATTACACATATATATATATATATATATCACACACACAATCACACACACACACACATTATATATATATATAAAACAAACATTTTAATTTTGAATATGACAGAAATATGAAAGAAGACACTTACATGGCCTTTTCTGCATTTCGAGCCTAAAAATAAAAAACAGCAATAGTTGATTTAATTGTATAATCATATATAAATGCAGCTCTTTGTCAGAAATCACGTGTTTTAGATTCAATATCACAACATACTGTACTTGATGATAATAACCCTGTAAGATTCAGATTCGTGTCTGTTTATAAATCTGGATGTTTCACAACACTTTAATCTCTATTCTAACACAAGTATTATCAGTTAAAAGCCTTTAGCTAAAGGAGAATATTTATTTTACCATGTTTGTGGTTCAGATGTTCAATCCTGCGTGAACTCAACGGTGAGCGCGCACGACGCATGAATATGACGTGTTGCTACACTGGACAACTTCCGGCGCGGCAAGCGATGACAAATCAAACCTGTTTATGACATTTTGTTGAAATCAGATTTTGTATTTAATAAAAAAAAATATTATTCTCATGGAGCTAACTAGTAACTATTACTACTTTTTTTTACTTGCTTCACGACCTTTTTTTAAGTTTTTATTATTAATATTAATATGATAGAACTTGTATATTAATAATATTATAGAACTTGTAACAACATTACAAAAAAACAGGCACCAAATACAAGTTCCAAAAATAAAAGGAAATAAAAAAATACAACTAGTATTACTTTTTTTTTTTTTTTACTTTTTGAAGTTTTTTTTTATTATTGAAATATTAACAAAAGTATTACAAATTTACAAAACAAAATGGCATACAATTTACATTCAAAGCATCAATGTTAAGAGAGGCTTAGACTTAACATATAAACAATTTTAATCCATCTATATTAATAAATAAAGATTAAATACAAAGGATAAAATAACAACATTATATTTTTTCCAATAAATCTATCAAAATTCCAGCTTTTTTATCTTTTGTTTTTGACAGGGTTTTTGAGTTTTGCCTCAAATAATTCTTAAATACTGTAAACGGGGTAAAAAAAACCTTTTTTACCATCTTCTTCATAGTTTCCATATTTAATATCTATAAAGGACAGGTTCAAATCAACCACATTTCCCTCTTTTAACCATAATTGCACTTTTTCCCAGAAGAAAATATCATATAAGATTTTTAAAAGTGAGTTTTTTTCATTTGGGATTGAACTGGAAATATTAAATATGAGGTTCTAATATGTTTAAGCATTTGTTTGTCAAAGAAAAATCCAAATAATTCCTTGAAGAACATGATATTGTTGAATATTTGTCTAATATAAACGTTTGTACATTTTTTATTTTTAAACTCAGTTTTGTATAATTGGTATAAATTGACTGTATGATAAATAACCCTTCATAATCATTTTAAGTCCAGAAGGAATGGCTGAAATTACTGTGAAAAACTGTTTTGGATGGCATGCGAAACCAAGTTTAATAGTAAAAGCATTGTAGTCCAGCACCTTTCCATCATCGTCAAAGAGATCCTTTATAAACCAAATATTTCTACAAAACCAATCCTTATAAAAGAGTGATTTATTTCTATGCAGAATATACTTATTATTCCATATTAAGGTGTAAAGTTATGGGTGTGTGCTAGTTTCCAATATCGCAAAGCTTGTTGATGAAATGCAGATAATTTAATTGGAAGTTTAGAAACATCAAAGTCACATTTAAGAATTCAATGGCACCAAATTTCTTAAATAATGATGCTGGAATTTTAAACCAAAAACTCTCAGAATTGTATAAAAATGCTTGCAATCATTTTAACTTCAACATGCCATTCATCTGTTCAAACTACTATTATTACTTTGACATCATAAGTAAACGCAAAAAATGTTTTTCGAAAGGTGATTTTGTATCATCTAGTGGTGAGAGATAAAACTGCACCTTAATAGTGATTGAAATTATGGTTTTAAACGTCATAATTATGACATAAAATTAGAAATTATGACAAAAAGTCATGATTATTATCATTTATGAGTTAAAGTCAAAATTATGACATAGCTTAGTAAATCATAACTGACATAAAAAGTCAAGATTATGACATACTAAATCATAATTATGGAATTGAAAGTCGAAATTAACTTTCTATGTCATAATTATGACTTTTTGTGACAATTTTGACTTTTCATCTCAAAAATTAGTCATTATGATTTACAAAACCATGATTTTTTTCCTTACGTTATGGATTTTATTGAGTCATTAATATTATAATTTGAAATAAAAATGAAAGCAAAGCCTTCATCCTGTTTCTGGTGCAATATAGCATTTTTTATCATTTATAATGAGGTCAAAACATTCAAAATTTGGTATATTGTGAATTTACTCATTATATATGGAAAAACAAAATCCAAAAATGTAAATGTAAATGAAGAGGGGAAAAAACTAATTTTGCTCATTTTAAAATAGAAATAGGTCACTATTTGTATACATTAAAATAAATAAAGCAGAACAAAACTTAATTATTTTAAAGCCTCAAATCTATTCTTTGAATAATTTGTAACTTTTGTACTTATTTATAGATGTGAATTTCTTGCTGCTTTCTCTTCTTTTTATATTTGTTTATCATAACATTTGATTTGATGTAATTAATATGTTATTGCCCTTGTTCAAATGATTGCAATAAAAGAAGATCAACTCCAAGGTACAACTCAAGCTGGTTCGGACGAATCTTCACCGCCATGAAGTCTTCATATTGAACCCTTCCACACACCGGTTTAATGTGTATTAGCTGATCTACAGGTCTCAGTTACACTGTTCTCATTGATCTGAGGTGATTCAGCAGCTCTTCACACTCCTCACATTACTTCAGAGGCTCATCTGGCTTCAAGAGACCTAAAAATAAAGTTTCTATATATGGTATTAGTCACGTGACATCAACAGCAATGCTTTTAGCAAGCATACTTGTGTTTCATTCTGTTGCTTTTTGCTATATCATCCAACAGGGTTTGTGTTTACAAGGACGCGGGACTTTAAGTAAAATGTGCTGTTTAGGAAGCTCATTCCTGGAGTTACGGTTCGTCAGACAGCTGCTGTCCTGAGCTGTAAACTAACTCTTCCTCACTCCTCGGCTTTTAGCAGCCATCATATGAACTGAACGAGGCTTTCACTCGACTATCAGCGGCTCTTTGGCCTTTTCATGTTGCTGAACGTCTGTTCAGATGTCATTTCAACAATCAATATACTGTTATTATACTCTTATATATCCGTTTTGACTGCACAACTAAGAATAGTTTGCTGATTTTTGCCATAAAAAGTAACATTTGTATTTTATTTTTTAAAGTATCTCAATTATTTTATTCTTAAAAAGGTCACACTTTAGTTTAGGATCCAATTTTCACTATTATCTATGACTTTTGTCTCTATAAACTCCTAATTATTGCTTATCAATAGTTAGTAAGGTAGTTGTTAAGTTTTATTGTTTAAGTTTTAAGGATATAAGGTCATGCAGAATAAGCCATTAATCTGTGCTTTATAAATACTAATAAACAGCCAATATCCTAGTAATATGCATGCTAATAAACTAATTAATAGTGAGAATTGGACCCTAAACTAAAGTGTTACCATTAAAAATTGTAATATATATATATATATTATACACTATCAGTCAAAAGTTTGGAAACATTACTATTTTTTATGTTTTTGAACGAAGTCTCTTATGCTCATTAAGGCTGCATTTATTTCATAATAAATACAGAAAAAACAATAATATCGTGAAATATTATTACAATTTAAATGTATGGTTTTATATTTTAATATACCTTAAAATATAATTTATTCCTGTGATCAAAGCTATATTTTCAGCATCATTACTCCAGTCTTCAGTGTCACATGATAATTGAAACTGATATATTGACTGTTTTTGTTCTATTTCAGCAGCAAAAATAGTTCCAAAGATCACAGAAACACTGTTTTCATTACTGAATGATTCAGCGTTTTGAATGAATTGGTTGAGTCAAAGATTCAATGACTCATTCATAAACAACTGCTTCATTCTTGCCTCAAATTCCAAACGGCATTTTTGCGCCCTTTAAAGGCACTTCGAGAAGGTGAACAACTGAATCCCTTCATGAAGGGTACATGCAATGGTCACTTCAAGGATGGTCATGTGACCCAGCGGATATTCGTGATTCATTTTAAAGCTAGATGGCGGGAGAGTTCGAGTTAATAAACTCATCAGACGTCTTACCTGGTCTTGCGTACTGGGTAATTTCACTATGCAAGCAGCACACATACCAGGGTTAGACAATAAAATTGCTGATTCATTATCTCGATTCAAATTCAGACGGTTATGGCCAGACGCTTCTCCATCAAGCCTCCACTGCTCTTCCTTCAATCTAACTATCCTCAACTAAATGACGCTCTAGGGCACTTGACCTCCTCAGCTAACCAATACTTGAGATTAGGACTGGCTAAATCCACAATAAACGGTCTTACTATTCTTCAATCTGCATTGCACATGCAGTTTCTACTGTTCCAGGTGACATTTCTACTGTTGTGTCTTCATCGTCCATTGTTTTGAGTCCTAAAAATTGCAGCCTTCATCCATTAAAGCTCTAAAATCAGAAATTTCATCTAAGATGCCTGGTTCCCGAGACGCAGAGCCTTCTCAAAAATCAGCAGCGCACAGGTTTCTTTAGCTCATATACTAACGCACTCCTGGAAGCCGTATTTCTTTCAGCCTTTAAGATATGGGGAATTTAACCCTTCCCAAGACCTCTCACTGGCCGATATCTCAATGAAATCAAACCATTTTGAAATTCACCTTAAACACTCAAAGTCAGATAAATAAAGAAAAGGTGTGTTGGTACCCATATCTCCTACCAATTCAGAATTTTGTCCTCTCTCCATTATTATCCAGTATCCGAATTACCGCTCTCATTCGCATACCAATGAGCCACTGTTTGCCACTGAGGATGGGAACATCATGACAAGATGTTGGTTCACACATCACCTCCTCTGCCAACATTGTGGTCTCGCCCCCAGCCTCTACACAGCATAGGAGCAGCCACAACAGCAGCTTCTACAGTCCCTGCTCCTATGCTCAAAAGAATGGGACGATGGACATCATCTGCTTTCCAATGCTACATTCACCCAGGAACTGATGGCATAATGCAAGCACAGAAAACCATTGAGCCACCACACTCTATAGACCCAACCCTTGTTTGAATACTACTTGACATATTCAAAAGTACCTTGTACTTAGTTTGATGGGGGTCTAACTTCAGCCTCTTATATATGCATGTTCAAATCTGATGAATAGCTCAGGGAATCGCGTTCCGTACCTTCGCAAGGTACGCTACCTTGTGATTTCAAGAAGCTGCGTTCCTCCGAGACTAACATTATGAAGCGACGAGAATACTTTTTGTATACGTGTAACGATCACCGTCTGCTCCTGTCACTCCCCGGACTACACTTCCCATAATTCTCCCTGTCAGTCACATGTTCACTCCACACCAATCACCTGTCGCCACATACAGCCATGCACACACTCTTCACTAATCACCACACCCAGCTGCAGCTTGTTACCTGGATTATAAAAGGACTCTCACTCACACCATCTGATCACGAAGTCTTGTTTACCCTGCGTGACAATTCTGAGCGTTTTCCCCTGTGTTTTCTGTCTGCCTGCTTCTTGTTACCGTTCCTGTCTGTTCTTGTTTATTGACCCATTGCTGCCTGTCCTGACCCTTGCCTTGTATACTGACCTCTGAGTGATATCTGCCAGCCCTGACCTCTGCCTGTCCCTGGATTTCGATTCTGTCTGCCATCGGCTGTACCTGTCTGCTCCTGTTTTGACCCTGCCTGTACGACCACTCTTACTCTAAATAAACGCTGCATTTGGATCCTCTGCCTGAGTCTCCATTCGTAACAATACGACTTTATTCAACAATATCTAGTGATGGGCGATTTCAAAACACTGCTTCATGAAGCTTTGAAGCTTTACAAATCTTTTGTTTCGAATCAGTGGTTCGGAGCGTGAAATCGCCCATCACTAGATATTGTTGAATAAAGTCGTTATTTAGTTTTTTGGTGCACAAAAAGTATTCTCGTCGCTTCATAACATTAAGGTTGAACCACTGTAGTCACATGAACTGTTTTAAATACATCTTTAGTAGCTTTCTGGGCATCTGAAAGTGTTAATTGTCTTGCTCGTGATGAAGTCCTCACGAGTCATCGGATTTTATCAAAAACATCTTAATTTGTCTTCTGAAGATGAACGAAGGTCTTACGGGTGAGGAATGACATGAGGGTGAGTAATTAATGACTGAATTTTCATTTTTGGGTGAACTAACCCTTTAAATATAAGTGTAACATGTGAGCAGGGACGAGGCAGAGAATCCAAATGCAAGCAAAAACATTTAATCCACAGAAGGCAGGAGAGCAATGGCAGAAACACACATACAGGAGCAACGACTGACAAACAACAACTGAGGCACAGAGGTTTAAATAGACAGGTTAACAAGGGGCTGACAAGGGACAGGAGAAGGACTGGAAGACCGCATTTAACATCCCTACCGGGCACTTTGAATATTTGGTCATGCTTTCTAACTCCCTGGTAGTCTTCCAGGCACTCGTCAATGATGTGCTCAGAGACATGGTCGACTGGTTTGTATTTGTTTACCTCGACGACATCCTGATCTTCTCCCTGAGAATGAGCATGAATATGTCCAGCGCGTCAGGCGAGTGTTCCAGCGGCTGCTTGAGAATCACTTATTCGCCAAGGTGGAGAAGTGCAAGTTTCACGCATGGTCTGATCCATTCCTGGGATTTATACTTTCACCCAAGGGTATCCGAATGGATCCTGCCAAGGTAAAAGCTGCGGCCGATTGGCCCACCACATATTCTTATAGAACGGTCCAGCAATTTCCGAGGTGATTCATTCAGGATTTTAGCCAGGTCGCCCTTCCTCTGACTGATCTCACCTCCACTCGAAAACGTTTCTGTTGGTCATTGCAGGCTCAGACTGCATTTACAAATTTAAAGAGTTGCTTTGTTTTGGCTCCTATCCTCGCTACTCCTGACCCGTCTTGTCAGTTCATTGTGGAGGTGGATGCGTCAGAGGTGGGAGTGAGGGCAATTTTGTCTCAGAGATCACCTTTGGACGACAGAATACATCCCTGCGCCTTTTTTCTCATCGTTTAACCCCCTCAGAACGGAGTTACGACATCAGGAATAGGGAGTTAGTTAGCCCTGGAGGAGAGGCGCCACTGGTTATAGGGTGCAGGGGTCCTTTTTATCGTTTGGACTGCTCATAAAAACCTGGAGTATATCCGCACTGCTAAACAGGTAATTTCCTGACAGGCACTGTTTTTTGGTCATTTCAGGTTTAACATCTCCTACCGCCCAGGGTCCAAAAACAGTAAGCCCGAGGTGCTTTTATGAATCTTTGAGGCTAAGGTTAGATCCACCTCTCTGTCGGTTCTGCCGAATGGGTGGTGGCGGTGGTCACCTGGGGGGTGGAGTACAGAGTCCACACAGCACTGCACAACGTCACAGATCCTGCAGGGTGCCCAGAGAGCCTGTTGTTTGTGCTTGAATCAGTCCGAACTGGCGTCCTACAGTGGGCCACTCATCCGAACTAGTTTGCCACCTACTTATATGTTAATCAAGCAGCGGTTTTGGTGGCCATCCATCCTGTGGGACGCTCATCAGTTCGTGTTGGCCTGTCCAGTTTGTGCTGTGGGCAAGGACTCCAATCAACCCCCGGCAGGGTTTCTCACAGGTCACACAAAGCTGTGGACTTTGTCACAGGCCTACCTGTGACAAAGTCCACAGTCTTGAGACTGGGTGGGGCTTGGGACTGGGGTCTTGTGCTGTGTGGCGTCTGCAGAACCATCATCTTGGAGTTCCAGATTAACCATGGTTGAGTATGTGCATAATCTACAGGTTTGTCTCCCTTCCAGTGCTATTTAGGCTACCAGCAACCATTATTCCCCTCCCAAGAATCCGACGCAGCTATTCCTTTCACACATGCGTTTATTCAGAGATGCCTCCATACATGGAGGATCGCCAGAGAAGCCCTCACTCAGACTGGCAACAGGAACAAGGTGTCGGTGGACCGTTATCTTCCCAGGACATTCCTCTCAGACTTCCCTCATGTAAACTGGGAATTTATTGGACCATTTTCTATCACTAAGGTGCTCAGTCCATTGTCGGTTTGACTCAAACTAACCAGTTTAAGAATATCCACCAGGTCTGTCATGTTTCCAAGATCAAGCCTGTCATTCGCTCCCCCCTTCAGCCCCAGACCTCTGCCCCTCCACCTCTCAGATTCATCAAGGGGTCGCCGGCTTATACGGTACGTCGGCTCCTTGATGTGAGACGAAAGGGTAGAGGTCATCAATACCTGGTAGACTGGGAGGGCTATGGTCCGGAGGAGACATGCTGGGTTCCGACTCGTGACATTCTGGATCGTGCTCTCATCGAACAGTCCGGGCGTCCCTAGGGATGGGGGGTACTGTCACAGTTCAGGGTGCATCATCGGCTTCCCCCTGTTTGTGTGAGTCCTGATTTCCCTCACCTGTCGCTTGTTACCCAGGTAGCAAGGTGACATTGATTCAATGTTGAAATTCCATCAGAATCATAATTTTGGTTGAGATTGAAAATTCTATGCTAAATAATATTGAATCAACGTTGAAATTTCAATGCTTTTCAGTGTTGAAAAATACAAACATTGAATCAATGTTGATTTTTGGTCAGCTTCATTTCCCCACTGGTAGAACTTAGACTAAGCTATGTCAATCCATCTGTTCCCCTCATTCAACACTTTATTCACATTAGCACTCATGCTCCTCAAGACCCTTCCCTCTAGTCCCACAAATAAATAAATAAATAAATAAAACTCCTGCCAACTGATGTGTGCACATAAACTCCAACCAGTTGGTAGTCAGTGAGATGAACAAGCTGGATAGTATTATTATAATAACGTTACACTCTTTCAACTTAAACACTAAATTCACAACTACTCAAACATCTCACCTGCACCTTAAGGATTTTTTATGATATACATTAACCTATGTATATCATAGCATGAGGAGCATGAGTGCTAATGTGAGCTGTTTTAACTGAAAACTTATCTTAAAATATGTCACTTCCATTATTTTGTCTTAAGATAAACACCTTTCTAAGGCATGTCTATAAAAGCTACTTAAATAATTGAACTAAGGTCTGATCCTGTCTGTGAAACCAGGTCTATTTGTTTGTCACCATGAAATGCCATTTTTACATCATACTACTGAATGTGATGTTAATTCCTGTTCAAACAGTGTGTGTTTACAAATAAATACATATGTAAACTGAAGGAATTTTTCATTAAAACCATATTAACTGCAGCCCTTACATTGCTCTCTGAATGAAATTAGTAGAAATTAACATTTAGAATCTTGCTGTACATAAAGCAAGATTGATTTGATATTGTTTCCATCGGGTTTATTTTAGGGTGCAAACCCGATGAAAAATCTACTTAAATTAATGCAAGTTAATGCATTAACATTGATTCAATGTTGATTCAAGGTTGGTCTGCTATCTGGGTACCGTTTCCCCTTATAATCTCTGCTGTGTCTGCCCCTTACATTTACATTTATGCATTTGGCAGACGCTTTTATCCAAAGCGACTTACATTGCATTATACTATACATTTGTATCTGAGTATATGCAATCCCTGGGATCGAACCCATGACCTTGGCATTGCTAGTGCCATGCTCTAACCACTGAGCTACAGGAAAGCAGCCCCTTGTTGTCAGTAGATTATTTCGTGCTCATCTCAAGTGTTTTTTTGGCTTTATGTTTGTGATCTATGCCTTACCTCTTTTCACCGTTGTGCCCGGGATGCTTAGACGAGTGATGCTCGCAGTTCTATCGTATGTGGGCGCTGTATCTTGGGTGGTCTCCACAGCCTGTGCTATCCGCTGAGCACTACGGACAGCTCTGGAGCTCCCGTACATACTTTATATTTTTTGTTGTTCACTTTTCAGGTTGTTTTTCACAAAGTTAATAAACACTGTTCATGAATTCTTTGCATTTGAGTCCTCTGTTAGTTTCATCTGAGCATAGAAGCCGGTCCCTTTTGAAGTTCGAGTGTCTGACAACTGAATATGCTCATTTTTGGATGAGTGAGGATTTTTCTTGAAACCCTCCCCAACAACTTGTGGTGATGTTTGATATTATTTTAGGCTTTCTGACCACAAAACCCAACTAATCTTTGCATTTCTCCAGCTGTGATCCTTGGAGAGTCAAACAACACTGTTTAAAAGACTGAACCTAAAACCTAGTACAATTTCAGAGGTCAAAGTAACGATGCCATTTTTGATTTTTGTTTTTTTTAACAATACTTTATTAAATTGATCAAAAACAACCATCAGGAGTCCACTTACGAACAATATACAGGATAATAGACTGACAAAATATTAACTATAAATTTTTGCATCCACAACAAAAAAGTAATCTAGCCAATCACACAGCCCAGTCCTCATTTAAACCTCATTCAGTTATCTAGATTGAATGTTAAATTCCCACATTTACACCTATAAATGAATGTAGGATGTTTTTTCCCTGACATGTTTGACGTCTTAACTCAAATATCAGAAGTGAGAAGGGGATTAAAGACTGGAAATGCAAAAGTTTGTATAAGATTAGGTTCATTTGTATCCTATTTTCTTATCTGACACCTGTAGGAAAAACAAGTGAAATGCCCAGTGCAGTGGCACACATTAAGCCTCAGATATACTGTATTGTAAGAGTATATAATAATTTGACTACTACTGTTTGTAGTAAAAAAAACATTAACATGGTATACGCATACCTTTATATAAGATCTTTTGAAAAACATTTCTGGTCATCTTGAATGTGAAGATCAGAAGCATTCTACGTTATTTCTGTTTTAGATCAATCAAATGCTTAAGGGTATAGAGAAAGATGAGGACTCTTACTGAATGAGGTTTGGGATGTGTGACTCCAACTAGATGACTTAATGTGGATGCAAAAGGTTTGTTATTATTAATATTTGGTTATAATATATTGTGTTTTATAGTGGTCTAAAAAACAAAACAAAAAAACAATGGCATCATGCATGACATTTGAAATTGCATTTTGTCATCAGTCCAGTCCACACGAGATGCTCTTCTAGTGCTACAAAATAAAATTGTCCAGACTTCTTCATTGTCTTTCTTTTAGGCTTGAGGAGTGACATGTTACATTTCAAAAGAGCCCGAGATCACGTCTGTAATCAAAGGGGTTCAATAACTACAAGCAATGTTTTTCCTACTTGTAAATTTCTATGGATTTCTCTTTATTTTATTCACTTCCTTACTATAGTTACATGCCTACAGAATGATACTAAGAGATTGTACTGCCTCATTAAGCAAAATCTCATATCATACATGACGTCCCAGAACACACACATGCGTGCACATTATATCCAATATAAAAAGGCAAGCTTTCCCATCTCTTGGTTTGAAGATCGCTGTTGTCGTCAGGTTGTGAGTGAATTACTCTCTTCTCTCCTCTCGTCGTTACACCTGAGCTCTTGAAAATAACAGAGAGAGACAAGATTACTCTCAGGTAAGTTTGCGGTTAAAGTACAAGGTCAACATAACTCTTCCATCAGCGAACATCACAGGTGATTATTTCAGACAGTTCTGCTATCTGACAGAAAATACCAGTTACATATGATTAAAACTAAGCGTATTTTGTAAGAATTTGTGGTGCACGTTTGCAGGTTTTGCACAAATTCAGTGACAGATTTAGTTTGTGAGATGCTGTTGTGTTTCTAGTTGTCTTTCAGCAGCTGTTCTTCACTAAATCAAGATGCTGCTGCTTCTTCTCATTTTATCTGCTCTAAGACAGGTAAGTTTGTGTTCTGGTATGAATATTACAGACGTTAATACCGATCATGTGATCATTATTATTCCTGTTGCTGCAGGATCACAGAGCTGCTGCTGAAGGGCAGATTTTTCCATTGAATATGGCACCAGAATCTGTAGATGACCAGTATGTTGGTTGTACACACAAAATGGAGAAACTGGTGAGGCAAGAGTATCTGGTGAAGGAATTTCAAAAGTCTAATAATTTTGAAAAAGCCTGGAAAGCTGGAGAAAATAAATTCAAAGAAATAAGAGATAACTTGGCCAGGAGTCATTTAATTGCTATGTATGTGTACACTTTGAATACAGTATACGGAAACTTCAATAACGAAGTTCGTACTGGTAAACAAAAATACAAAAACAAGACATTTGCATGGTATTCGCTTCACTTTCTGTTAACAAAAGCACTACAGATTCTGAAGAAACAACAAAATAAGAGTTATTCAACTATTTATCGTGGTACAAAATCTAAATTTAAGGGGGGAAAAGGCATCACATTTCGTTTTGGCTCATTTACATCCTTTTCTCTTGATAAAGGTGTAGCACAGGGATTTGCAAGAATTCCTGGAAAAAGTTCTGGAACTGGACATTGTTTTGAAATCAAGAATTATAAAGGTGCGGAGGTGTCAAAATATTCTGAGTATCCTGGTGAGAAAGAGGTGCTGATTCCTCCTTATGAGATGTTTAAAGTCACTGCTGTCAAGACAAATGATTGGTGTGTCACAGTGTTTGTGTTGGAAAGTGCTGGGGATAAAAGTGACCTGAACTGTGCTCTATTCAAATACAAAAAATATATTTTTAAAACTTTTTAGGATGATGTGGCAAATGCTAAAATGTCTTTTATTGTATTTCTGCAAATTAAAAGATGGTTTGATCAAATTTAAAATATATATATATATATATTGTATAACTTGACAGTCACTTGACTTCCATTATTTCCAACATTGTTTTTTCTCCTAATAACACAATACTCCATCACTGTTTGTTGTATCATTATCATTGTCCGAGAGGCACAGATATCTTAATGTTTTTCCTGTCATCCTCAACCATCAGTTCCTGTTGTCAAATAAATAAATGTGTGAGAATTAAAGTAAGAATTTTGCTTTAGTTCTCAAAAGTTTATCATTATGTTACTCTGTCTTGATGACTGAAAGGAATTATTATAGAAGAGAGAGCATTACACCTTCCAGCCATGCTCTTCCATTAAAAAGAGGCAGATTTACAAAGAACTTAACTTTAATCTGTTGATAGAAATACAAACTTGTGATGTTATTTGAGCAGTTTGTGTGGATGTGTGTGTTTGTTTTCCTACAAATATAGAAATACAATAGGTTACAACATTGCTGAATTAAAGGGTTAGTTCACCCAAAAATGAAATTTCTGTCATTTATTACTCTCCCTCATGTCGTTCCACACCTGTAAGACCTTCGTTCATCTTCAGAACACAAATTGAGATATTTCCTCTCTCAAGATCCATTAATGTACTAAAAACATATTTAAATCAGTTCATGTGAGTACAGTGGTTCAATATTAATATTATAAAGCGACAAGAATATTTGTGGTGCGCCAAAAAAACAAAATAACATCTAGTGATGGCCGATTTCAAAACACTGCTTCAGGAAGCTTCGGAGCGTTATGAATCAGTGTGTCGAATCAGCTGTTCTGATCGCGTGTCAAAGCAACAAACTTTGGCGTTCCGAACCGATGATTCGCCACAAAAGATTCGTAACGCTCCGAAGCTTATCAATATACATCGCTACATGGCTCCCTTCACCAAGTGCTTTCAAAATGGCTACATGATGGCACACAAGTGCCCTGCTTCCTCCAAAGTCCCCTCTTCAAGGGATCTGCCCTTCAAAGGGAGTGGGGCATAGGGATGTTCCCTTCCGTTTGGAGTAAATCTGCTGTTTGAACGAATCGTTTGAATGAATGACTCAATGACTCACTCATTGAGACAGTCATCTGCCGCCACCTACTGGCGGTTTAGTGTCATGTTTAAAAATATAATTTTCCCCCAACATTTATTCAAAAAACATTTAAAACAATCTCGTAACATTATTTAATGCAATATTTCAGTGTAAATGATTTTGATTAGTAACAGCCCTAGAGTGTCTTAATGTTCTAACTGAATGTATTTATGAAATGTAAGAATTTAAAATGTAAGATGAGGCATACATTTAATAACATTAGGGTGAAAATGTCCTTTTTAATGGAATAAAAAAGCCCTCTGGGTATAAATACCACAAATATGAAGATTAAATGTCAAAGTTGATTGAAACACTGATGAGAATATTGCTTCAGAATAAATTATATTTACAACACACACACACAAAAAAAATCTAACTTTTTTACTCAGACAAGTGAATGTGATTTACATGACAAGGATTATTGTCGAGCACTGTGTGTATGTATATATATATATCAGTACAGTCCAAAAGTTTGGAACCACTAAGATTTTTAATGTTTTTAAAAGAAGTTTCGTCTGCTCACCAAGGCTACATTTATTTAATTAAAAATACAGTAAAAACAGTAATATTGTGAAATATTATTACAATTTAAAATAACTGTGTACTATTTAAATATATTTGACAAAGTAATTTATTCCTGTGATGCAAAGCTGAATTTTCAGCATCGTTACTCCAGTCTTCAGTGTCACATGATCCTTCAGAAATCATTCTAATATGCTGATTTGCTGCTCAATAAACATTTATGATTATTTTCAATGTTGAAAACAGTTGTGTACTTTTTTTTTCAGGATTCCTTGATGAATAGAAAGTTCAAAAGAACAGCATTTATCTGAAATACAAAGCTTCTGTAGCATTATACACTACCGTTCAAAAGTTTGGGGTCAGTAAGAATTTTTATTTTTATTTTTTTGAAAAGAAATTAAAGAAATGAATACTTTTATTCAGCAAGGATGCATTAAATCAATCAAAAGTGGCAGTAAAGACATTTATAATGTTACAAAAGATTAGATTTCAGATAAACACTGTTCTTTTGAACTTTCTATTCATCAAATAATCCTGAAAAAAAATATTGTACACAAATATTTTGTACAATTGTACACATTAAATGTTTCTTGAGCAGCAGATCAGCATATTAGAATGATTTCTGAAGGATCATGTGACACTGAAGACTGGAGTAATGATGCTGAAAATTCAGCTTTGCATCACAGGAATAAATTACTTTGTGAAATATATTCAAATAGAAAACAGTTATTTTAAATTGTAATAATATTTCACAATATTACTGTTTTTACTGTATTTTTAATTAAATAAATGTAGCCTTGGTGAGCAGACGAAACTTCTTTTAAAAACATTAAAAATCTTAGTGGTTCCAAACTTTTTATATATATATACACAGCAAGAAAAAATTATGTGTTGTGTTTCCTTCTGGAGCATCAGTGAATGTTTGAACCTTTTTTAATAGTTGCGTTTGAGTCCATCAATTGTCCTCAGTGTGAAAAAATTGATCTCAAAATCATTCAGTCTCTGCTGGAAAGCGTTCAAATATGGAGAAGATGCTGAAAAACTGAAGAATCTGCAGGACCTGGAGGATTTTTCTGAAGAACAATCATTATTCAGACACTTTGACCTGACTATGTTTTGCTTAAATATTATCTGACATAATTTAGATCATTTTTTTCAAAGCTGAATTTTCAACATCATTACTCCAGTCTTCAGTGTCACATGATCCTTCAGAAATCATTCTAATATTATGATTTATTACAAATGTTGTGCTGCTTAATATTTTTTTATAACGTGATACTTTTTTTCAGGATTCTTTGATAAATAAAATCTTTTAAAAAAAAGCAGCATTTATTTAAATTGAATCTTTTGTAACAAACACTACTGTTCAAAAGTTTGGGGTCAGTAATTTTTTTTCTTTATTTTATTTGGAAGATATTAATACTTTTTTCAGTTAAATTGATAAAAAGTTGTAGTAAAGATTTACATTTTTAGAAAATATTTATATTTTGAATAAATGCTGTTCTTTTGAACCTTTTATTCATCAATGAATCCTGAAAAACGTATCACTGTTTCCAAAAAATATTAAGCAGCACAACTTTTTCTAAGTCTGATAATAACTGAGCATCAAATCATCATATCAGAATGATTTCTGAAGGATCATGTGACGCTGAAGACTGGAGTAATGATGCTGAAAATTCAGCTTTGATCACAGAAAAAAAATTATATTTTAAAGTATATTAAAATAGAAAACCATTATTTAAAATTGTAATAATATTTCACAATATTACTGTTTTTTTCTGTATTTTTGATCAAATAAATGCAGGCTTGATGAGTAGAAGAGGCTTCTTTCAAAAACAAAAAATAGTAATGTTTCCAAACTTTTAACTGGTAGTGTATATATTGATATTGAAAACATAATAAATGCACAGCAGATGGAAAAAACATCTCAAATAAAATTAAAATCTATAAAGCAAAACAACAATGATAAATGTGTGCATGTGCTGGAGAGTAAAGACACAACTCAGAAAAGAAGCTTCAGTCTGTACACCCCTTCCTCCTCCAGATTTATTGATAGTTTAAAATTACATTTCTATGTCCTAGAACTTCAGTTGCATTTACCTTCCGACTTAAAAACTGAGTACAAGCAAATGATAGTTTTTTTATTATTATTATTTTTAGAGTAGTCTAAGTGATATTGTACAAAAATAACATTTTGATTTCTGTGAAAACATTCACCTTTCTTCTAACTCCGAATCTGTTTTATGACCCTTTTTTTTTCTTTTTTTTTTCTTCTTCTTCTTCTTCTGTTATTTTACTGAAGTTTTCACCTTGGGTAGAACGACCTAAACTCCATCCGCATCGCTCGGGATCATGAACTATGTTTTCGACCTCACGGCTGTCCTGAACGACCAAACAGCCAAACATGTTTTACAAAGGTTATCACTTTCTGAATATGCTATAAAGTTGTCTGCTTTATATTAAACGTTACGTTTTTTTTTTCTCCACATAGCTGCGTACTGCTGGTCCGGCCTGGACAGAGCCGACCGTGTGTGTCCTGTGCTGCTCAATCACTCGTAGGCTACCTCAGTCTCATTGAGAAAACAAAAAAATTTGCAAATCATTCAGAAGCATTCGGCGCTTCCCTGATCTGTGTGGTTATTTTTTTACCGTCGTTTGTTTTGTTTTTTTTCCGATCTCTCCGAGGCCGCGTTCCACGAGCCTCTCGAGGCCTAGCCGACTAACGTGCTTCACTCAACATCCCTGTTCACCAGTGGCATGGAAAGGGGGTTCTTTAACAAAGCATTATACATTACACCTCTACCAAACTAAACATAAACATTTTTTGTATTAAATGCAGAAAGTGGAAAGTTTTTTTCCACCCCTTTCCTCCTTTTACATGTCAAGAGCTCACTGGCCTGGGAATAGCCTCTATCTGCCAACCGTTGGCCAGTGAAGAGGATTCAGAGAAAATAATACAACCATCAATCAGAAAAAGGAGGGGCGAGCGAGGAGACGGGATTAAGCGGTGGCCTCGATGGTGCATTCTTTCGCCACGTGGCCGGATTTTCCGCAGTTGTAGCAGTTGACTTCGCTGGCCTTGCTGCACTGGACGGCGACGTGTCCGATCTCGCCGCACCTGAGAGGAGCGAAAGCCACAGATCAGGCCCGTTCACATCTGAAGCCTTCAGCGTTCTCATACCGTCATTCCTCACCTGTAGCACTTGACTTTCTCGCAGCCCTTCTGGATGTGTCCGAAGCCGCCGCAGGAGTAGCACTTCTGCTCGTTGGCGTGGTCGCAGTCGCGGGCCATGTGACCGGCTTTACCGCAGTTGTAGCAGACCTGCTCCCGCTCCTTCTTGGGCTCCTTGCAGTCCCTGGAGATGTGACCGCCTCGGCCACAGTTGTAGCACGCTGCAAAACACGAGCGCGATACCCTTGATGAATTATTGAAATGAGGAATATTATGAAGAAAACTCAAGATGGAGGCGTTTCAGGGAAGCGGAATAGATCCTCTTTAAAACATTGCTCCCTCCATCTTTGCTGTGACGGCTCGCCAATTTGCCACTTTTTCCCTTTTTTGGTTTGTTATAAATGCATCAGCTGTGTGAATAAAGACTTTTCGAAGTACAGTTTCTACACGTTGTCAGATGCATGAATAATTTTTATTTATTTTTTAAATGCACGTCAACTAACTCTACGCTGAACGGATATGAATATTGCACAAGGCTGCAGATTAAGGTTACACTTTATTTTAAGGTATCCTTGTTAGTGTAATTATACATTTAAGTACTTAGAAATATTAATTAACAACATGTAATTATGCATAATTTACTGTTATTACTACAGTAAGTACATGTAGCATATGTAACGGGCACTAAAAAAAAAGTGTTATATAACATTTTTTAAAATTGAATTATACTCGTCAGAATTCAAACTTAAGAATAGACTTTAAAATTACGCATTATTATAGTTATTAATTTGTATAAATATTAACAAATTTAGTTTGTTTACATTTGAATTTAAGTTAAAGTTCTCTTACAAGTCTACATAATTATTATTTCAGTTTAGTTTTAGTCATTTTTGTAGCACATTAAGAAAAACTAATGAAAACGAGAAATGTTGCGATGGAAAAAAGACAAAATAATGTTATTTATTAGAAACTTTTACGTAACAAAAATGTTTATGGTTTTTTAAAATAATTTGTGTTTTTATTTTTATATTTTCCTTTTAATTTTAGTTAAAATTTTTGTATGTTTTTGTAACTTATCAGTTCTTGTTTTTTAGTTTTAGAAATTTTAGAAGTACATCATGTAAAACTAAATAAAATAAAAAATAATAATTAAAAAAAAGTTGCCATGGGAAATAATTGAAATAAAATACAAAAAAATGTAATTAACATTTTTTAATTTCTAGTAACATTTTTTTATGGTTTTCAACATAAATTGTGTTTTTATTTTTATATTTTCCTTGTAATTTTAGTTAA
Source organism: Anabarilius grahami (assembly GCA_003731715.1). Taxonomy (NCBI): domain Eukaryota; kingdom Metazoa; phylum Chordata; class Actinopteri; order Cypriniformes; family Xenocyprididae; genus Anabarilius; species Anabarilius grahami. The sequence continues at coordinate 1,110,448 of RJVU01049641.1, forward strand.
ATTTTTTGTATATTTTTGTGACTTTAATTTTTAGTTTTAGAAATTTAAATAAAAACTAACTAAACTAAAAACTACATTTTAAAAAAATGTTGCCATGGGAACTTCAGTTAAAGTAAAAAATTTTTTTTTTTTTATGGTTTTCAAAATAATTTCTGTTTTTTTTTTTTTTATTTTCCTTTTAATTTTAGTTACATTTTTAGAAATTATATTGCATGGTTTTTTTTTTTTAAATTAGTTTTTTTTATGTCTACAATTTTTATTCATTTTTATTTCAGTTTAGTTTTAGTAATTTTTACAGTACATTGAGTAAAACTAATAAAAAACGAGAAATGTTGCCATGGGAAAAAATATTTAAATAATGTTTAATTGTATTTTATCTCAGTTAACTTTTTTTTTTTAATTCAAGTAACAAAAATGATTATGGTTTTATAAATAAATTTAGTTTTTCTTTTTATATTTAGTTACATTTTTAGTGTGTTTTTCTAACTTTTTTTTTTTTAGTTTTGGAAATTTTAGCAATAATCATGTAAAACTAAATACATTTTGCCATGGGAAATAGCTGAAATAAAAATATGTTTTTTTCTATTTTATTTCAAGTAACAAATTATTTTTTATGGCTTTAGTTTTTGTTAACTTTAATAACCCTGACTTAATACTATAAAAAAGCTAAATGAATGTCTGATATGTGAAATCTCTACATTCAAAACACGTAACAATCAATCAAAGCACATTTCGCATCCTTACCATCCTCAGTCCTCTCACAGTCCCGCGCAACATGGCCCGGTTCTCCGCAGCGATAGCAGAAAAGATCTAGCGGGAGCAGGAGAAACACGTTATTCACCAAACCAGCTTTAGGATCGACTCATAATATGGACCGGCTCTCACCTTTCCCCCTGCCACGGCCCTTGCCACGTCCACGTCCAGCATTTGGACAGTTCTTGATCCAGTGGCCAGTGCGGCCGCAACCAAAACACTCGTTGCTGCTCATAGCCTCTGACTGCTCCCTACGACTGAAAGAAAGAGTCCCATTGGATTAAAAACACTCAAATTAATGGAAATAAACTGCTATATGGAGTGTATAAAGCAGTCGCTCCTTGACACCATTATGTTCGAAACCTAAAACAAGTAGAAATAAAAAGCAACAACAAAAAAGTTCAGTGGATCAAGCGACATTAGATCAAATTAGTAAATTTTACTGAACCAGTTAATTTTAGGTAAATATAATTTGCATTTACTTTAAACAACAATGAAATTAATTTCCATCACCAGACTCAAACAGAAAGTTGCAGTTTTCAATGATACATCAAAAACAACTCGTTTTGTGTTATTTTTTATAATATCACTGCTATTTATCCGTTAAAATGTAAAAAAAAACCGTTAATGTAACCGTTACTTTTGAAAGAAACCGTTAACGGTTTCAGCGAGTTGTTCATTCGAGAACCGATTCAATCGATTCCTTGAAAAGATTCGACTCTTATTCGTTCACGAATCGGGCTTCACAACTGTCAGCTGTTACGAATCACGTTAAAACACATGTTATCCATAAACTACTTGAACATGCCAAAAACCAACCAACTCGGACAGCGTTTGAGTATCACTGGTGCGAAAGATAAATCGCAGCGATGTTCGGATCGCGCAAACAATGCCAAAAACACAAACGATTCAAATGTTCGATCGCGCCTATTGTGGACAGAAATGCTGTGCAAACATTAAAACACAAATCTCACCGCACTACTCTCATGGGCAGGGATCAAAACAAGATGATCTCGTGACATGAAAACCTGATGAAGATCAGCAGTAGTCTTCTTCAGGGCTGATATCTGGCCTGTCCACTCACCCGGTCCATCACGCTGGTTCCCACAGACCCTCTCTCACCCATCCAGTCCCGCGACGACATTATATCTATCCTTCAGCTATGTGTCGATAACGGCATTCGCTAATTTCATATATCGTCATCGCAAAACTGCGACGATTCGGTGGAATGGCGTGACTTTCCCGCTCGCAGCCTGTCGCAGTAGGCCAAAGTGCGCCGTCAGAAAATATCACTTCTGTACCTTTCCGGACACATTCAACCTGAACGATTCGCCTCACAAACACATCCCCGGCCTTTCGAGACAGCGGAGACACTCTCCGAGACCGTGACGATGTGACCACACCATATGCATCGAGTTAAATGTCGTATTTTCGTCCTTTAAGGGAACTCACCTCGGCGACGTGACTCGTTGCTGTTTATTTTCGGTTCCTCCTCTCTGCGCTGCGCCACACGCGGTTTGCGCACGACACGCTCGCGGCCGAGTCCTGCTGCCCCGCCCACCGCGCTCTGCACACGGCCCGCGCATTCTGCAAACACACACACACACACAGTGATAGAGATCCAGAGACAAACAGAGCAAACTGTGTGACGCTTCTGCGATGACACACACACACACACACATATATCAGAATCAGAATCAGAAAGAGCTTTATTGCCAGGTATGTTGTTTACACGTACTAGGAATTCGTTTTAGTGGCAGAAGCTCCACAGTGCAACAGAGTGACAGCGACACATAATAAAAAGAATAAAATAATAATATACAAATTTACAAGATAGACAAAGTGCAAAAAAAAAGAAGATGGAGGCCAGCTGGTCAGCGCAGGTTTTCAGACAGGCTGGTGAAACGCTGTCTGGGCCTGGTGCCTTTCTTCTCTTGTTCTTTCTGAAGACATGGCGCACATCATCTTCACTGAACTGAATTGTAGGTGTGGGGGAGAGGGGGGTTGTTGGAGGTGTGAATGGTGAT
>RJVU01049641.1:1114858-1180283 GCA_003731715.1 Anabarilius grahami
ACACACACACACACACACACACATATACACACACACACACACACACACACACATACACAGACACACACACACACACATATATATACACATTTTTGTTGAAATCCGATGGCTCCTGCATAGCCAGCAATGTACATTTCCTCTCTCAAGCTCCATGAATGTACTAAAAACATATTTAAATCAGTTCATGTGAGTACAGTGGTTCAATATGAATATTATAAAGCGATGAGAATATTTTTGGTGCGCCAAAAAAACAAAATAACGACTTATATAGTGATGGCCGATTTCAAAACACTGCTTCATGAAGCTTTTGTGTCGAATCATGATTCGGATCGCGTGTCAAACTGCTGAAATCACGTGACTTCAAAAAATCACGTGGCGCTCTGAACCGCTGATTTGACACACTGATTCATAACACTCCGAAGCTTCATGAAGCAGTGTTTTGAAATCGGCCATCACTATATAAGTCGTTATTTATTTATTTTTGGCGCACCAAAAATATTCTCGTCGCTTTATAATATTAATATTGAACCACTGTACTCACATGAACTGATTTAAATATGTTTTTAGTACATTAATGGATCTTGAGAGAGGAAATGTCATTGCTGGCTATGGAGGCCTCGAGCCATCGGATTTCAACAAAGATATCTTAATTTGCATTCCGAAGATTAACGAAGGTCTTACGGGTGTGGAAGGTGAGTAATAAATGACATTATTTTCATTTTTGGGTGAACTAACCCTTTAATAATAAGGTCCTAAAATTGTCATAGCTACTATATTGTACAAACTTTTGATAGAAACATGAATATGATGCACTGCTGCTACAAAATCAGTAAAACAATTGTTAATATCATGTTTCTATTTTCAGAATTAGGTCGTTTTTATTTTGTCCCATCCACCCAAACACAATTTGGCTGGATGGGACAGTATAATTTTGTATGATTGGGACAGTGCTTTGCTAATTAAGAAAATGATTAGCCTTGCAATAGAGAACCATTGCATATGCTCTAAATCAGTGTTCCCAACCATGTGCAAGCCCTAATCAACCACTAAAATATTCATGAAATAGATTTTCCTAAAGGTAAACAACCAAATTCTGAAAATAGAAACATTATAGTTAAACTCTTTTTATTTTTTTTACTGATTGCAGTAATAATTTCACTGTTGCAGTAATAAAAGGTTTGTGCAGGTTAAATGTATTTGTCAAACAGTTCATTGGTGATGGGCCACCCAACATCTCATCCAAATGTTACCAAAAAGAAAAGAAGAAAAGTTTTTGGATCAGTTTACTTTTTTTTATTATTTGAATTTGAATTTTGGACCTATAGCATTTTTTTTTTTTACTTGATTTTTAAATGTTTTCAATGACTTTTGGACTTCAAGCCTTCTTTTGTGGATGGATTTATAAACTGAGAAATAAAGTTGAACAAACATAAACATGGACTCTTAATGATGATGAACAGAAAAGGAAATATTGCATATAAAATTATATCAAAGTATGAACTATCTTGTGCAATACAGAAAATATGCTTACACTACCCTAAATCAATGGAAAGATGTGCTGTCCCAATCACACACACGTTACCAAAAAAAAATGTTTTTGCTCAGTTTACAGAAAAGTGTATGTCACACATCCTTTCATTATTATATACCGTTGTTTCCTCCTCAAATGGATAGTTAACATCTTCAGTATTACAGAAATGTATTATGTGTTGGGCTGATGTTTTTCATTTATGACAATAAACCAGAAATTCAAAAACTGTCCCAATCACCCTTAATTCACCCTACATAAACAAACTCTTACACACTCACACTCTCTCTCTCTCTCTCACACAAACACACACACACACACACTCACTCTGTGCGATTGATTCAAAAAGTTTTACATTGTTTATGGCTAGCCATCCAAATAAATTATTCATACTGCTGCATTTACATAGTGTTTGAAAATAAATAATTCATAAAGATGTTCATCCATGACTGGACTCCTCTAGCTGACCAACATAAATATATATTTCTATATTTCTTTATTTTTTATAGGAATGCACCTGTCAGGGAGACCAGAAGTCTGGAGAGAGAGAGAGAGAGAGATACTGCTGTCCTGAAGGCTTTTACAGCAGAGTCGACTTACTGATGGAGCAGAATATTCCAGCAGAATCAATACATTCAGAGCTGCGGTCATCTCTACTGTTAAGGTGGTTTGTGTATCTCTGTATGTGCACTCTCATCAACACATATTTTCACAAAAAATAGCAAATAGATACAAAATACAAAGATGATTGCTGCTGATGAACATGGGATGAAACAAATCCCTGCTTGTGGCTCAAATATAAACGATCAAACATATTTTCATCCCAGCACTGCATGAGCACCTGTCCTGGAGCGTCTTTGTTTGTCCGTAGCCTGCTGTTGTTGTCAGATGATGCAAGCTTGAGGGAATACCTTAAATCTGTGCCAGAAGTCCTGCTCTCTGCTCTCCCCGCCTCTGTCTCTATGAGAGCGAGTGCATTTGAGATGCCCTGGGATTTACAGAGAGAACTGAGCCAGAGCACGCTGGGCCCGTTTGTCAGCAGAATTTGCACTATAGGAGAAAAGTCCCAAATTATTTGGCTTTGGCCTGAGAATGGGGGTGAAGAGAAAGAATCAAACAGAGCATCTGATGGGCCTATGGCTGGATATGAGAAGATAATCTCATGGATGGATTTCAGCAGCCCTTCTTGATTCAGGTGAGGAATGTGACGATATTATAAGCTATTTAACATGATCTGTTCTGTCCACAACAATAAGCTAAAGATGATGATAGGATGATCTTGTAGTCGTTTGTCTTACATCTTGGATGAAAAAAATAAAACTCGTGGATTAAGGTAATTACAGGGAATTTGTATAGATCATCATGCATTCAATAAGGTCAAAACTGAGCAGTTTTGGTGGACATTTGACTGGCGACGTGTGATATAGTGCTGGACTAAGATTATTATGTTTCATCTGATGCCATTTTATGATGTTATGCATTATCCAATCGTACAAATCTTGAAGTAATGTGTTGCTGTGGCCAAGTGGTGGCACTGTTATGTCAGAAAAATATCTTTTTTGTTTGAAAAAAATACATAAAAAGCTAATAAATAGTACAAATCATTATTAAACATTTTCAAAAGTAAAAACATAACCTTTATGAATACACAAAACTAAAACATAATGTAGAATCTGTTACTCTTGTGAAATTAAAATGGGTGCTGAATGTTAGATGTCCGTCCCTATTGTGTACTACAGGGGAAAAAATACAAAAATAGGCCTAATTTAGAGCTACATTATGAGCAAAATAAAGTGTTAAAAATGTATTCATCTTCTTGGTCTTTAATATTCTCAGAAATCTAATGTGTGCAAATATATGTGTGCCACAATCAGTGTTACTCAAGCAACGCGAGTTACATAATCAGATAACTTTCAGATTACATTTGCATTACATTCGATTTTTTGGCTTTTAAAAAACAAAGCAAGCTACATTACTTTCCATAAAAATTAAAAAGGTAACAATATTTTAATGCATTACTTTTCAAAATAATGAGTTACAGTTCTGTATCTTTCTGTCTATGTCAAACCCAAGACTTGAGATATGTAAAGATGGTCATTCGAATCATATTACTATGAATTGAAGAAAGTGCAAATCGCAATATGGTGTAATAAGTCCCGCCTTCTAAATAAAAGAGACAATCAGCAATCGGTAAAGTCATCGCATCACTGCGGCTGCCGTTAGAAGATGGTCAGTGTTCTCAGACGAGCACTTGGCTGGACCATCCTGAAATATAAGCTTTATTAAAGGTGGGGTAAGCGATATTTCAAAAACGCTGTTGAACATTGTTGATATTTGAAATCAAGCCAAACAAACACACCCCCTCATCATTGCTCCGCCTCCAAAACTCACCCTCCAATCCTAACCACCCTGCTCCGAGTTGGTCTAGAACCCCGATCGCCAGCATGCGAGGCAAGTGCACTAACAAGGATTTTCAAGTAACTAGTAAAGAAATGCATTACTTTTAAAATTTACAAGAAAATATCTGAGTTACTTTTTCAAATACGTGACGCAAGTTTTCACATTTATTGACTCAGAAGGCGTTGTGTGTGAACATGATGGTTATTGTAGTTCTGGACTAAATGTGAGCATTCGTTTACTTATCGCACTTGCACAAAAAAAATAAATTCAGTGATCCTCAAAATGAATAAAAACAGTGAAATGCAAAATCAGAATACTACGCAAACCTCCAATAATTAAATATGTTAAATAAAACAAATATCTTATGCATTTAATCTCACTTTATAGACCAACATACTTGCTGCTGACCTTCGATGATTCAGTTAAACATGAGTAAAAATGACTTTTTTGTTTTTATTGGTACATTTTTTCTCTTGTATCCTATTCTTCCATTGTCCAGAATGGCAGCACAGCCGAAAGATTTGTTTGAGCTGCGCCCTCTACTGTACACGTTTGAATTTGCATTTCCTGCAGCCTGAGGCTTATTTCTTCAAATCTGGTGTGCAAGGGTCTATACGTTTGCCCAAAAATAGAACTTTTTTGTCATAAAAAAAACCAAAAAACATGCCCAGCCCAAGTGAAAGAAGTAACGCAAAACTAACGTAACACATTACTTTTCTTAAAAAGTAACTAAAAGTAACTAAGTAACGCAATATTGTAATGCATTACTCTTCAAAGTAACTTTCCCCAACACTGTTTATCATAGCAGAAGCGAAACAAAATAATGTGTCATGAAAAACACTGTCATACGCCCCCTAATGCTGATTGGCTACACACTTTTGTTGTTGTTTGTTCGTGTGTCGAACAGCATTTTTTTAGTTCATTTTTGAAATATCGCTTACCCCACCTTTAAAGCTATTTGAGCATAAAAAACAACAGTTATGGCACAGTTCATGTCAGATTTTCTTGCTGATTTGCAATGTGTTATTTAAATTGATTGTGTGGCAAGCCATTTTTGAGATTTTAGCATTTCCCCATTCAAATAGATAGGACTTGGTGCCCAAAATAGCTGCGTTGCAAATATGTCCGGCGAGTGAACAAGCTTTCCTTGAAAGCGACTTCGGCAAACCCAACTCTGGTGTTTGTATCTGGTCTCGTACAAACCTACTTCAATTTAACATTCGGCAAAGAGATTAAACATTTGAGTTGTTAGATCACAGTAAAATCGTATTGAAAAAATCGATTCGATCGAGCTCATTGGTGGATCTCATGTGAGTGACAGGTTGCCCCGCCCTCGCGCCAATAAACACGTCATCAGAGGGGAAGTTATTTCGATTCAAGATTACGAGGCACATGAATTTAAAACAATAACGATGTGCACGGGTGAATCATTTATAATAAACACTGCAATATATTCCACAAAACAAGAATTGTCCGTTTTGATGGTTTTAAATGTATGTTGGGCTTGCCATATCACGCGACTGCTCGCTGTCCGCGAAAACAGCGCTCTGGCTCGTCGCGTCGCGAGCAGTGATGAAAAACGATGACATCACTCGAACGTCACACTTTTCCCTGTAGCGATAATCATGGCGGATCAACAATTCAACAACTTTCTCTGGTGAGTAAAGCTCGAGTCTCCTTGTTCTCGCGCACATTATTTCACGCAGATTATATTCGCGTCTCTAGTCGAAGTGATAGTGCAGATGTTCGCTGTTGTGTTTGAAACATCAACCGCAGCTGTTATTGTTTGTTTGTGTGATGTGTACTACACTTTAGATCACTGATAGAGTTTGTAAACACGGTTAAATCTATTAAAGCACGCGCTGTTAATCTTTCTGGAGCCATATAGTCAGCTGTGTGTGTGTCTTGGTACCTTACAGCTCCAGCCAGCTGTATCAAACTAACCAAACGCATGCATTTATTTGCTGAAAAGTCAAAACAAGTGTCTTGTGAAAATGTTCAGTTTTTTTCCTCATTAAATAGGTATTGCGCCAGAAGTTTAACGCAGGGGTTTAATGAAAGTAGGGCTGATATTAATAGTGTTTTGAAACAGTGTAACAAATGAAATGTAACTGTGACACAATGTCCTCTGAATTATTGCCAACATAAAATATTAATAACCCTCTCTTCATAGTTAAAAATTGCTGTTTGATCAAGTTATCGGTCAGTTCTGCTTTAGAACAAAGGCAAGATGTTAAACGTCAACTGTTTTTAGAAGTAGATGTTTAAAACAAATAGTAATCTTGATTTATTTCCCCATATACTTTCTGATGCAGCTTTGATAGTTATAAACCTTTCTATAGTGCTTAAAGAAGTGTACTGAATATGAGACTTATTATGCATTTTATAATCATTCATATTTCTAAAGCTTTTTGAGATGGGCTTTTTAAGCTTAGATCACACTTAATATCTAATGAAAACACATTATTATTATTATATTATGTTATATTTTATTATATATGCACACTTAATATCTAATGCAAACACATTTGTTATTATATAATGTTATATTTTATTATATATGCACACTTAATATCTAATGCAAACACATTTTTATTATTATATTATGTTATATTTTATTATATATGCACACTTAATATCTACTGAAAACACATTATTATTATTATATTATATTTTATTATATATGCACACTTAATATCTAATGCAAACACATTTATATTATGTTATATTTTATTATATATGCACACTTAATATCTACTGAAAACACATTATTATTATTATATTATATTTTATTATATATGCACACTTAATATCTAATGCAAACACATTTATATTATTATATAATGTTATTAAGTGTGCATATATAATAATATATATCTAATACAAACACATTTATATTATTATATAATGTTATATATGCACATGAATACATATACACAGACACACAAACATACACTCTAAAAATGCTGGGTTAAAAACAACCCAAGTTGAGTTGAAAATTAACCCAGCGATAGGGTTTTAACCTAACGAACAGGTTGTTTTAACCCAGGGGTTGGGTTAAATGTTTGCCCAACATGCTGGGTAGTTTTATTTAACCCAACTATTGTTTAAAAATGACTATATGTCTGGCTTAAAATGAACCCAAAATAGGTTGGAAATTAAAAACCGGACACATAATTACTAGAGGCAATGATAATCAATCAAAAGGTGAACAAAATGTTTATTGTTTGATTATTATTCATTAAACTTATTAATAAATGTTAATTTCCAAAATACTTTGGGTTCATTTTAAGCAAGCAATACAGTAATTTTTAAACAATAGTTGGGTTAAATAAAACTAACAGCAAACATTTAACATGGGGTTTGTCCATTTTCAACCCAACTTTAACCCAGCATTTTTAGAGTGTATGTTTGTGTGTCTGTGTATGCATATATATAATAAAATATAACATAATATAATAATATAAATGGGTTTTAGAGTGAATGTAGCTTCAAGATATTATGACATTGAAATGTTTGACAGCTTGTTGTAGGCAGCATTGGTAAACCTAACATTAAGATTGCATTATTCGTCGTATGCGTGATGCAGAGAGAAACACTCTCTTGTGCATGAGGAACAATTATTCAGCATGTCACAGAATGCACTAATTTGTGTTTCACCATCACACTCGCGGTCAGATCAGCATGAGTGTCTGTGTCTGAGAGCCGCTCAGACCTGCTCAACAGGTTTCTGATGTCAGAACAATGAACGAGTACAGAGGAGTTCAACCCAACATAGTTGCACAGTTACTTTCCGAGCAAGAACAGGTGGATATCGCTGTGGCTCATGCAAAATGGGTGAGAAATGCGTTAGTGTTGGCTGCGAATACTGTGTAACTTGCATGACTGGTATGGTGTGGGCAAACCATCTGATTGTGAAACATTGCCAGGGCAGAAGCATCAAGTTCTTCATAGGAAGAACAGTTAGATCTGGGGTTTTATGATACTGTGCGTTTCTCTACCCTAACAGTTCCTGACAGATATCTGTCACCATCTGCGCTTCTGCTCTTAGTGGCAATGACTTGATGATTCATGTTTCTCACTCACACGACAGAAATATGGCACTTGTTGGGTGTTTTGTGTGTGTTTTGTCCTGAGAAGCAGTGGATATAGTCTTAGCAAGGTGAATATCACATGTGCTTGAGAGGTTCCTGTCCATTTCATTTCCAGGCGGTTCGTTTTAAAGGTTCAGCGTTTGTTTTACGTTTAAGCATTGGTTTCAAAATTATGTTTCTGATGCTTAGTGTTGTTGTAATGACTTATGAAGTACTGTTTCTGAACTCCCTGAAACGCCTCCATTTGGAGTTTTCTTCCAGGAACGAACATGTGACAGTATTCCTCATTTAAATAATTCATACGCAGACTAAAGGGGCGGAGCCTGGTTGAGTTAGTTAGTAGTGTGGCTGTGTGGTGTGAAATCGAGTCTCCTTTAGGACCCCAAGTGATCCTATTTGTTCAACGGCTTTTAATAGGTAGTATTTTTAGCGCCTGATTATAATTCCTGCAAAATCACGTTATGATTTATATTGTTTAAAATGCGTCATAATGACCATTAAAGGGTTAGTTCACCCAAAAATGAAAATTCAGTCATTAATTGCTCACCCTCATGTTGTTCCACACACGTAAGACTTTCAGAACACGAATTAAGATATTTTTGATAAAATCCGATGGCTCAGCGAGGTCTGCATTGACAGCAAGATAATTAACACTTTCAATGCCCAGAAAGCTAAAGACATATTTAAAACAGTTCATGTGACAACAGTGGTTCAACCTTAATGCTATGAAGTGACGAGAATACTTTTTGTGCGCCAAAAAAAACAAAATAACGACTTTATTCAACAATATCTAGTGATGGGCGATTTCAAAACACTCTTTCATGAAGCTTTACGAATCTTTTGTTTCGAATCAGTGGTTCAGAGCGTGTATCAAACTGCCAGAGTCACGTGAACCATTGAAATTTCGAAACGTTTCGAAACACTTATGACATAACGAAGCCTCGTTTACTGAAATCACGCGACTCTGGCAGTTTGATACACGCTCCGAACCACTGATTCGAAACAAAAGATTCGTGAAGCTTCATGAAGCAGTGTTTTGAAATCGCTTTGAGGATTTGAGCGGATTCGTAAACACCTCTGATTGGCCATTGTGTTCACGGATCATCAGATATGTCATCAGAATGCGCTCAATAACGCTCAAAGCATCACATTTTTAAAATTTCAGAACTGATTGGTACAGAAATCGGTACTTTTGTCAACTCTACTAGTATATAACTGAAGCTATAGGTTGTAAAATCAAGCATTTCTCGTTCTTATTGTTTTTTTAGTTGGCTTATGTACTCGATTTCTCATGACAGTGGTTATGGTAAGGGGCGGGACATTTTCCAAACATACTTGAAGCACTTGACCAATCACAACACACTGCTCCAGCCGACCAATCAGAGCACATTGTGCTTTTCAGAAGGAGGGGCTTCATAGAGACAGGAACTAAACGGAGCGTTACTGACAGACTGGGAAGAGAGGAGCTGCAACAATGGAGAATATGAGGAAAATAATCAACATTCAAGCAGGAAAACCTGTTCTAGTAGAGCACAAAAACACAATCAAGACGAAAAGTGCATAATATGCCCTTTTAAATAGTAATTTTATTGTTGTTATCAAACTCAAAATTGGTTTGTGTTTCTGATGCTTAGTGTTATTATAATGACTTTATGCTCATTTTTAGACAATGAATAATTATTTTACAAAAAGACTGACCTTCTTTCTTTTGAGAAAGCAGAAGTGTGTGCTTCTTTTAACGTGATACACATTCATCATAAAAATGTTATCAGTTTATTATTATCATCTGGAAAATATTTGGCCGTTCTTTTGAATTATTACTTTTCAGAGTTATTCATCCTTGACAAATCAGGAGCTGGGCTCACATGTAATAGAAAGACTGCGTTGCATGACGTGAGATGAAGTCTTGTTTATAAAGCGTACGTCTTCTGTTTTGAAGGATTATTGCTGCTAGTCACGTAGTCACATTATAAACACAATACCCACTTCAGAGTGGCTGGGACTAAATGAGAGCAATGGAAGTAGGAAATATTAACCATATGTCATGTTTCATGTGTGTACAGTTTGGGCCTCATCTCTGACCTCAGGTCAGTATGTTTGTGAGGTCGGGTTAGTTATATTTCTTCTGTTCTTATGCTAGATTATTGAAGTCCGCCGCTGCCTGCCGGGATGGAGCATTTTCAAGGGGCCTGGAAAAGCGCCAGTCATGGGTTTGGATGCAAAGACTCTGTGTTTGAAGATTCCTGCATGTCTCCCAGCATTCTCAAGAACTTCCCGTACCGGAGATTGTCAGATGATGGGAGAATCACAGACTCTAAAACTAGCAGCACAATCCGCGTCTACCTACCCAACAAACAGCGGACTGTGGTAACGATAAAATGATCTGTTATTTTCCAACACCATCTGTGAGTGTTTATGATGAGCATGGAGTGTGCGTTTTATCATTTATTCTAGAGACTTAAGACACGTTCACACCAAGAACGATAACTATAACAATGGGTGAATTCCAAACGGTGTTTTTGCGCCCTTGAAGGGCACTTCGGGAAGGGGACGCCATTTGCCGGTGCGTTCCAAACAAAAGTGAGCAACTCAGTCCCTTCATGAAGGGCCCTTAGCAAAGAGCACATGTGTGAAAGCTTGTTTCCGCCACTGAATAAAAAATAAAAAAGGTAATTGTGACACTTTATCTCGCAAATCTGACTTTTCTCGCAATTGCGAGTTTATATTTCACAATTCTTAAATTTTCATCGCAAATCCGACTTATTTTCTCGCTACTGCGAGTTTATATTTCACAATTCTGACTTTTTTCTGGCAATTGTTTATATCTTACAATTCTGAATTTTCTCTCGCAAATCAGACTTTTATCTCACAATTGCCAGTTTATATCACACAAGTCTGACTTTATTATAATGCACAATTGCGAGTTTATCTCAGTTCTGACTTTTTTCTCGCAAATGTTTATATCTCACAATTCTGACTTTTTTCTCGCAAATCTGACTTTTCTCGCAATTGCGAGTTTATATTTCACAATTCTTAAATTTTTCTCGCAAATCTGACTTTTTTCTCGCAATTGCGAGTTTATATTTCACAATTCTTACATTTTTCTCGCAAATCCGACTTTTGGTCATGTGACCCATGGTGAATGTTTTATCATTTATGGTCACAGGGCGAATCTATCTTTATTGATAATTATAGTTATGGTCCTCGGTGTGAACGGGCCTTTACTTGGGAAGGGCCTTGATGTAAAAGCAGTTTGTTTTTACGAATTTACAAGTGCTGGTCGATATAATGCTAAAGATCTATGTAACCTTCGCATGCATGTTCATACCTTTCTTTTGCATTGAAGTGATAAAATATGAGAATTGTGTTGTTATAGGTGAATGTGCGACCGGGTATGACGCTGCGCAACTGCCTCATCAAAGCCCTGAAAGTCCGTGGACTTCAGCCCGAATGCTGTGCCGTTTTCAAGCTTCTTCGAGAACCTACCAGTTCCCACAGGTTTGAAATATATTGTATATTTGAAACGGCTTTGCAAACAAGAACAAATGTAGGGCGGGGCTTGATTTTGTCTGTGGGGAATTGATTGGATGGTTGTGGTTTGCTATTGGTGGATCTCATGTGAGTGACAGGTTGCCCCACCCTCGTCATCAGAGAAGAGAAGAGATGCTGCATGAGGGAGAGGAAGTTATTCTGATTCAAGATTACGAGTAACATGAATTTAAAACAATGATGTGCACCAATAAATCATTTATAATAAACTGCAATATTCCATAAAAAATAGCATCCACCTAAATGAACTAATGAAACCTTATTGTTACTGGTGCATCTTCTGAATGCTGAATACTATCAATCTAATGTTCAGTTAATGAAACCTCAGTGTTGTTTTGTGTAGTAATAAGAAGCGTATGGATTGGAGCACTGATTGTACCACACTGGTGGGAGAGGAGATGCTGGTCGAAGTCTTAGACCATGTCCCGCTGACCACGCACAATTTTGTAAGTTTCCGTTGTGTGTGTTCGGATTGAGCTGTCGTCGTCTTTATAATAGTTCTAATGTTTGACCTTCCCCTTCACAGGTACGAAAGACATTTTTGAAGTTGGCCTTTTGTGACATATGTCAGAAGTTTCTTTTACATGGCTTCAGATGTCAGACGTGCGGCTACAAATTTCACGAGCACTGCAGCACCAAAGTGCCCACCATGTGTGTGGACTGGAGCAACATTCGACAGCTCCTGTGAGTGTGCAAAACCACAGACATCAGAATAAACACCAGCTTTAGTCATTTCTGAAGGGCTGCCACACAGTCATGCACATATC
This sequence comes from Anabarilius grahami, assembly GCA_003731715.1. NCBI lineage: Eukaryota > Metazoa > Chordata > Actinopteri > Cypriniformes > Xenocyprididae > Anabarilius > Anabarilius grahami. Next base: position 1,127,197 of record RJVU01049641.1, read on the forward strand.
AGCAGCGGCCAGTTGCGTAGATTACTTTAATTTAATTTTAAAAGTTCTGGTTTCTGGGTCTAGAAAAGAAAAGAACATCAAAACAAGGTCTTGGAAAAGTCACAGAAATACTCTAGTTTTGGGCTGTCACGATTCCTTCATTAAAAATCGAGTACTTGATTGAAAAAAATCCTCGATTACAATTTACCCGTGTCGAGTAACCGGCAAAATACCTAAAGTGACGCATTCCATGGACGAGAATCCATGAACCACACTATTAGACCGATTTCTAAGGCTGCGCAATATATTAAAACCATTTAAAAATCATACTATAGCATAGGGCAATTGTGAATTCACAAATCCTGCGATTCAATTAAATAAACATATGCCCTGCGGGTTTAATATATCACTGATTCTTGAGATGAGGGACAAAACATGTTAATGAACCATGTAAGGGAACAGGTTTCTGAAAATGTTATTATTTTTCTCAAAATGTACATTTATTCGCTTCGGAACTTAATTTGTGTCAACTCCATCAGAGTTGACAAATACTGACGGAGTTGACAAATACTGACAGTGATGAGTTGACAAACTGATGGTGTTGACATGCTGACGGAGTTGACAAAAACTGACGGAGTTGAGTTGACATGTTGACGGAGTTGAGTTGACATGTTGACGGAGTTGAGTTGACATGTTGACGGAGTTGAGTTGNGGTTTAATATATCACTGATTCTTGAGATGAGGGACAAAACATGTTAATGAACCATGTAAGGGAACAGGTTTCTGAAAATGTTTTTTTTTTTCTCAAAATGTACATTTATTCGCTTCGGAACTTAATTTGTGTCAACTCCATCAGAGTTGACAAATACTGACGGAGTGGAGTTGACAAATACTGACGGAGTGGAGATGACAAATACTGACGGAGTGGAGATGACAAATACTGACGGAGTGGAGATGACAAATACTGACAGTGATGAGTTGACAACAACTGACGGTGTTGACATGCTGACGGAGTTGACAAAAACTGACGGAGTTGAGTTGACATGTTGACGGAGTTGAGTTGACATGTTGACGGAGTTGAGTTGACATGTTGACGGAGTTGAGTTGACAAAAACTGACGGAGTTGAGCTGACAAATACTGACGGAGTTGAGTTGACAAAAACTGACGGAGTTGAGTTGACAAATACTGACGGAGTTGAGATGACAAATACTGACGGAGTGGAGTTGACAAATACTGACGGAGTGGAGTTGACAAATACTGACGTGGAGTTGACAAATACTGACGGAGTGGAGTTGACAAATACTGACGGAGTGGAGCTGACAAATACTGACGGAGTGGAGCTGACAAATACTGACGGAGTGGAGATGTCAAATACTGACGGAGTGGAGATGTCAAATACTGACGGAGTGGAGATGACAAATACTGACGGAGTGGAGATGTCAAATACTGACGCAGTGGAGCTGTCAAATACTGACGCAGTGGAGCTGACAAATACTGACGCAGTTGAGTTGACAAATACTGACGCAGTTGAGTTGACAAATACTGACGCAGTTGAGTTGACAACTAACTTCCCCATATGCAAAAAACATATAAAATCACATTATATAGACTTTTTGAGAGCTCTTGTCAACCATCAGACATAAAACCTGACGGAGTTGAGAAAACTGAATATTTTTCCACCTTAACCACGTGTTGTTCAGTGGAGCAGTTTTGTTTTCTTCCTCAGTTGTAGCTGCCTTAATAAACATATCAAAAATGCCCAGATTTATCCTACAACTATTTACAGAAACTATTACACCGGGATGACGGAGTTGACATGTTAAAGCTGTGACTGCAGGAACTTCAACATTGTTGGTATAAAATATTAAAAACTATAAAACTTCCAGGACTATGTGTCCTACTGTGAGATCCACAATGAGCAGGAAATAGTAAGAGCTCCTCAGAGTTAAAGATGACCATCACATCTGATTTATTCAGAATTATAAAAAATCCTGACGGAGTTGACGCAAAGCGAGGACACAACTTTGATAGGCATTTTTTATGGAAAATATAATTCAAGACTTACTTTTTGTATTTTTCTTTATATTTCAGGTCTCTGCCTTTCAATTTAAATGTATATTTTGGAATTTGTTGCATTTTTAAACACTTTGTTTGTCAATTTTGTTCTGTTTTTATTACAACAAAAAATATATATCTGATTACTCAATTAATTGTCAAAATAATCAACCGATTACTCGATTAATCGTCAAAATAATCGGATTACTCTATTACCAAAATAATCGATAGTGACAGCCCTACTCTAGTGAATATGCTTTTCTAGTGAAGTGTCATTGGAGGTGAGAATACCCAGTTTATACATGCTCTATTATATTGTAACCATGCTGATTTGTGTAAAGTGGGGTTCAGTGGCGAGTTAACAGGCAGAACAGGCTTCTTTCCTCTATTTAAATAAAGATAGACATGTGTATGTGGTTCAAGGGAAGTCTCACAGAAAGAGTTTTGCATAGAGGCGCTCATACCGTAGATGCCTATCAATGAAAATCAGGTAATGCGGTACAAAGGTCCATTCTTCTGCTGCAGAATTCATCACAAAGATGAAAAAACAAACTCATAATGCTTTTTAAGGAAAATCTTCATTGGTCCGTCTTTTAGAAATAAGTTATTGAGAATTCGTTATAGTCATGTTATTTAGATCAATGCCCTTGCGTTTTCCCAGGCTGTTCCCGACTCCCGGAGAGAACGGCACTCCGTCACTCCCGCCCCTCTCGTCCCGTCGGATGCAAAACTCTAAATTCTCCTTCAGGTAAACTGAGTCTGTGTCTATATTTAGCTCAGATGTAGTGATCTGACCCGACAATCCAGCGTTCCTCTGGAAATCAGAGCATGTCACGACGTCACCTTCTTTTTATTTTTCCTTGTATTTTTCCTTGTATACTTGTAGTTCCTTGTATGAGTTTTTATTTTACTTCTGTTATAGTTTTATTCATATTTGGAATTAGCTTTTATTTATATACTTGTGTATTTTTTTTGTAATCATTTTGTTTTGTGCTTTTGCAATTTTTTTTTAAATATTACTTATTGATTTAGATTTAATTTATTTATATTTGTTTTAGTTTTATTTATTTCCAGTTAATAATTTTAGTACTTCAACTTATTTCAGTTTATAACGCAACATTTCTCATTTTCATTTGTTTTTCAGCTAATATTTACACTTTATTTTATTTCTGCTTTATTTTAGTTAACAGAAATGTTTCTAATAGTTTTAGTTTTAGTTAACGATAATAACCCTGACATATATTCATTTTTTTGCTGAAAAATATTTTGACACAACATTTGGTCAGCTTTACCAAATCTGAAAATTGAGCATGATGTTAAAATTTTTCACTATATATGATTGTAAGAGATTGTTCTACACAAGTAACCATTAATTAACATTAATTTAAGTAACCTTTAAATACACACTGTTTTAAAAGTATGTCCACATTATGAGATATGAGACTCATCTGATAGAGTCGCTTGATCTTGTCTTGTGAACTTGCATCTAGTTTTTCAACTTTGTTTTCAAGACATCAAACCATTTGGTAACTTTCACCCAAAATGCACTGATACTCAGCAGGGACACCATCTGTGAAACGCAGTAAAAACCCATCCACAAAAATAACCATTATGGAACGCTCTGTACAAGTTATTTTTAGGTTATTTAAAAATAACCTCCCTGCAACATTCTGGGAACATTATTTTATGGTTGCAAAAAGTAACCTAAAAAGAACGTTTCTATTATTTGGTTCTAAAAAAAAATAACCAAACGGGAACCAAATACTAACATTGGGGGTAGGGATGGGAATTCATGAATTCGAATTCGATTAGAAACGTGCATTTCGATTCTGCTTAACGGTTCCTGTGTGCGCATTTTAATGTGATTTTAAACCATTGAAGCGCAAGAGCATTCGCACGCTGGCATAATAAAAGCTCCGCTGCTCTCGAGCCGTGTGTCGCGCTCGTCTCTCATTAAGAAGTGCTCCAGCGGCCTCGTTTCGCTCCAAAACAAACATTACGTTTTGCGTAATGTTCAGCCACGCACTGTAATGTTAATAAATCTTTGACACATTAGCTCATCCATGAATATGATTTCTGCCCGAGCCCCGTCGAATTCTTTCGTGAGGACAACAACTCCCATGATTCCGCGAAATCAAGGCGTCATCAAGCTATGCCTTTGTTTTAAATAAGCGACCTCTAGAGGCGAAAATTACATATTGTGCCTTTAATGTGATTTTTAAAGCATTCAAACGCAAAGACGACTCAGGTTTCTGAAAACAAAACGAGCGCACAGAAAGCCGCCTCTCATATATTGGATCGTGCAGCTCTTAAAGTGACAGCAGCCTAATATTCCTGCTGCCGTCTCTATAATAACATTAATCAAACAAAAAAAGACAAAGAGAGAATTCACTCACTGTTCTTGACTGAATAACTTTTGTAACTATATTTATAATGCATTTTATTTATAAAGTGCTGTGTTCTTTTACATTTGATTAGTTTCTGTACCTGAATACCTAAAAATCTTAAAACACTTTATTTTAATCGTATCTTTGTTCAGTTGTATTTATTTGTGCAAAATCATGAGCAAAAGTTCCTTGTGTAATGGGGCGTTCACACCAGACGCGACTTGCGCGAATAAATCGCGCTATTTGCGCGTAGTTGGACGCTTGAACATTTTGAGTTTACTCGCTTCATTCGCGCGTTAAATTCACTTCACAACAGACGCGAATTCGCGTCATGAGAGGGGCTCTCCCTCTCCTTTAAATGTGTCCCAGACTCTCCCACTTCTTTCTGCACACTTCTTCTGAATAAACACATCAACTCGTCAGCGGGAAAGTAGTTGTAAAATACGGCGAATAAGCTCAATTTGCCGGCTTTAGCTAGCTTGTAGTCTCAATATGTATGTATGTATATGTATGTATGTATATATATATATATATATATATATATATATATATATATATAGCTCAAATTGAGTAAAGACCGTTTTTTACAACTTACCAGATTGTCCGACCTCCTCACTCACTTTCTTTCAAACAAGATCCTTTTTATTCCTGTTTCTATAAAAGTATGAAGATTAACAACGACAATGATTTTGTCCTCCATCGTTGTTTTGGATTTCTGCCTCCGCTCGCTACGTCACGTCACGCCACTACTAGAGCAAACTCCTGATTGGTTAACGTGGCGCGAATTTTCGCCAAAGTTCAGATTTTTCAACTTGCGTGATTCACGCATTACGTCAAATGCCCAAAACGCTCAATTTGCGGCGTGTCATTCGCACTGCAGGATGTCTATTCGCGTCTTTGCATTGACTAAACGTGTAAATCACTCGCGCTTAACGCTTCATTCGCGTCTGGTGTGAACACAGTTTTCTTTAGCCTGTTGATTTTTGTTCACGGTATTCAGCTACAATTAAATGTTTTACAATAAGTCTTAGAAAAAAATATGATATCTAAGTTTTTTTTTTACCTTATTAGAATCAGAATTAGGAATCGATAAGAATCGGAATCAATAAGCAGAATCGGAATCGTTAATTCAAATAATACCCAACCCTATTTAGGGGAACATTCTGTGTTTTCTGGGTTGTCTTCTTAAGAAAACAATGAAAGTAAAGTTCAAATTGTTGAATCAAATGTACGATAGACTAAAAACATGATTTAATGGTAAATCAAGACGAACGAAGCAAATGCTCACAGACTGATCTGAGGCCTTTCAGATAATGTCACTCACGTGGAAACTCTTCTCCAGTCCCTATCACAGATACTCCACACCGAATGCTTTAAACTACATAACTCCCATGCCGTCCGCTGGCGTCTCTCTCAGTCATAAAGTGTTGTCCACATCCACGCCCAACGTCCACATGGTGAGCACCACACAGCCGGTCGACGAGGCCGCTTATCAGGTGAAACGCTTTTCTATCCTCAAATCATCATCGCCTTTCAGGGCCAGATTTGCTAAACGGGTCAAATGAGACCACAATCCTATAGAAGCAAGTTCTGCAGCTGATCTACTGACAATGAGCGAATTAAAGAACTAATTTACATAATGACCAGCACAATCTAACAAGAGCAGTGCATATTAAATATAATGTGGCTCGGCAAACGATATGTTCGGATAAATGCTTTCTTGGGGTGCTAAAAATGGCACAAATGCCAGTAAACTGACTAGCTCAAACCTTAGTAAATGACAGGGAAACTCCTACAAATGCATAAGCAATATGATCAGCTGCAGAAATAACGGTGTTCGCACTTTCCATCGTTAGTAAATCTGGCCCCAAGTTCTTTATTTGGATCCTAAACTATGATAGTGTCTTCTCTCAAACATTTCCATATGTTAAAACATTACTTTCCTCTTTATTCACAGGAAGCCTTAGGGCGTGATGAATCAGGTAAGGGTTTTTCCTGACTCTTTCCTCAGAGATTTCACAGCAAAGCTATAAGGCTGAAGTCGTTCTTTGTCACATTCGTTCACAGGAAGCCCTCAAAATCTGAGCCCGACCGAGTGGCCAAAAACCCCGGCTCCGGCTCAGCGGGAGAAAGCGCCTTCAACCAACGCTCAGGAAAAAAGAATCGTAAGCGTACTTTACAGTAACCTTTCCCCGAGTCACGCTAGCTTGAATCATCAGATTATTCTACTCTCTTAGAGAAAAAGTTTCTATAGAGAACTCTTGAGTTCTTGACTCAGTTTTAAAGAACTATTGATGCCAAAAAGGTTCTATATAAGAAAACAAGGTTCTATAAAGAAGCTTTTCTTCTAAGAGTGTAGTTTAAAGTGATTTCACTGTGGAGAAACATGAGCTGATGGTCCAGTGGTTTGTTCATTGGTCACCAGCGTCCACGAGAGAAGAGAGATTCCAACTACTACTGGGAGATCAAGACCACCGAGGTGCTTCTGCTCTCCAGGATCGGCTCAGGCTCGTTCGGCACCGTCTACAAAGGGAAGTGGCACGGTAAGAGTTCTTTCTCATTGCGGTTTTAGGGGTTCCACGTTGTTGTTTTGTTTTCAAATTGTATTTAATGTATGGTTAATGTATCTAATACATCACGGCACCTGTTAGTGGGTGGATATATTAGGCAGAAAGTGGACATTTTGTCCTCAAAGTTGATGTGTTAGAAGCAGGAAAAATGGGCAAGTGTAAGGATTTGAGCGAGTTTGACACGGGCCAAATTGTGATGGCTAGACGACTGGATCAGAGCATCTCCAAAACTGCAGCTCTTGTGGGGTGTTCCCGGTCTGCAGTGGTCAGTATGTATCAAAAGTGGTCTAAGGAAGGAACAGTGGTGAACCGGCGACAGGGTCATGGGCGGCTGAGGCTCATTGATGCACGTGGGGAGCGAAGGCTGGTCCGTGTGGTCCGATCCAACAGACAACTACTGTAACTCAAATTGCTCCTGAAGTTTATGCTGGTTCTGATAGAAAGGTGTCAGAATACACAGAGCATCTCAGTTTGTTGCGTATGGAGCTGCATAGCTGCAGACCAGTCAGGGTGCCCATGCTGACCCCTGTCCACCGCCGAAAGAGCCAACAGTGGACACGTGAGCATCAGAACTGGACCACGGAGCAATGGAAGAAGGAGGCCTGGTCTGATGAATCACGTTTTCTTTTACATCACGTGGATGGACGGGTGCGTGTGCGTCTCTTACCTGGGGAACACATGGCACCAGGATGCACTATGGGAAGAAGGCAAGCCGGCGGAGGCAGTGTGATGCTTTGGGCAATGTTCTGCTGGGAAACCTTGGGTCCTGCCATCCATGTGGATGTTACTTTGACACGTACCACCTACCTAAGCATTGTTGCAGACCATGTTCACCCTTTCATGGAACTGGTATTCCCTGGTGGCTGTGACCTCTTTCAGCAGGATAATGCTCCTGCCACAAAGCAAAAATGGTTCAGGAATGGTTTAAGGAGCACAACAACAAGTTTGAGGTGTTGACTTGGCCTCCAAATTCCCCAGATCTCAATCCAATCGAGCATGTGTGGGATGTGCTGAACAAACAAGTCCGATCCATGGAGGCTCCACCTCACAACTTACAGGACTTAAAGGATCTGCTGCTAACATCATATATATAACTGAGGGAAATATAATGTTTAAGTTATTTTGAGTTGTATTGTCTTTTCAGGTGATGTTGCTGTAAAGATTTTAAAGGTGACGGATCCCACACCAGAGCAGTTACAGGCCTTTCGCAATGAAGTGGCTGTTCTCAGGTAAACCAACAGCACAACCCAAGTCAAATGATTCCATTATCCCCAAAAATCTACTTTAATCTTCGTTCAGTGCCAGAGTCTGTTCAACACTGCCAACATGCAGTAGATTTGATCCCACTGAAGTTGTTTCTGTGTTGTTGTTTCAGGAAAACCAGGCACGTCAATATTGTTTTGTTTATGGGATACATGACCAAGGAAAACCTGGCCATTGTGACGCAGTGGTGTGAAGGAAGTAGCCTCTACAAACATCTGCACGTGCAAGAGACAGACTTCCAGATGTTTCAGCTGATCGACATTGCCAGACAGACGGCTCAGGGCATGGAGTGAGTGTTCGGATCCGCTGATTGATTATAGCTAATCAAGGTTTTAGGTGTCGCGTCTCAAAGGCGTGTGTGCTGACGCAGAGCTAAACCAACACTTCTCAACCATTGCAGCCCTAAATTATATTATTTGCTACATGCAAATTATAACATGCAACTAACCAAATAATCCTCTATGGTTCAGATAGGAAAATTAGCAAGCTTATCATCTTTCAAAACTTGGGGAAAATGCTTCCTTACATTAGTGTTTTTGTTGTTCATGTCAAAGGCTGTGCATCTGAACAAACTCAACAGTATTTTGGCATAAATTGATCTGTTGCTTTCTAGAAGCTAGTGAACTAACAAGAACAAAACTACACACAGTAAAAGCAAATGCAACACAAATTACACTAAATACAGATCTCTAAGTAAACATGTATTTTGCCGACCATGTGTGACGGAAAACAGTTGAAATTCAAGAAATATTTAGAAGTTGAAATTGTCAGTATTTTAATACATCCCATGTCATTGTTAATAATTTTGTTACCGTTCATGGTAGCGGAACATTCAGATCTGTGTTCTGATCCAGAGAGAGCAGTTGTCATGTATAGATATGAGCTTCACAGTCTTTTCAAACACACAGTATTATTATTTCTGAAGTACTGGGATAAAAGTTTATAGTTCAGATATACACACTGATGTCTACTTTAGTGATTAGTAAATCACCTTTTGAAAGAAACTTGATGCTTCAAATAAAGATTGTATCAGTTACATTGTTACACCAGTAGGTGGCGACAAGTGATGTCACTGAAAAATGTATTTGTCATTGAATCATTCGTTCAAGAGATTGGTTAAAAAACACTGATTCATCCAAGAATGAAACAAGTGAAGTCTTTACGAGTGAGTCATTGAATCATTCATTCAAGATATTCGTTCAAAATACCAATTCAACCAGTAATGACACAAGTGAAGTCTTTGAGTGAATCACTGAATCATTCATTCAAGCTATTCATTCAAAAACACTGATTCATCCAGGAATGAAACAAGTAAAGACTTTGAGTCAGTCATTGAATCATTCATTCAAGATTTTCGTTCAAAATACAGATTCAGCCAGTAATGACACCAGTGAATTCCTTATGAGTGAGTCACTGAATCATTTATTTAAGAGATTTGTTCAAAAATGCTGATTCTCCCTGTAATGAAACAAGTGAAGTCTTTACGAGTCATTGAATCTTTCAAGAGATTTGTTCAAAAACGCTGATTCATCCAGTAAAGAAACAAGAGAAGTCTTTGAGTCATTGAATCATTCATTTAAGAGATTAATTCAAACCGCTCATTCATCCAGTAATGAAACAAGTGAAGTTTTTATGAGTGAGTTAAACTGATTTATTAAAATAATAATTCAAACAAATGCAGCGAATCACATTTTGTCAGACCCTTTAGTAAATTACATGTTATTTTGTTTAGTTGTCTATCCAGAATCATGGGAAAATATACACTACTGTTCAAACGTTTACATTTTACAATATATTCACATAGAAAATGGCAATTTTAAATTGTAATAATATTTCACTGTTTTTACTGTTTTTGATCAAATAAATGCAGCCTTGGTGAAAAAATCCAAACTTAAATGATAGTGCATTTGATTATTGATGCATTTGATACATTCAGGCTGTCATTCTGTTCAAATTCGGACACGTTTGTGTGATAGTTGTAGTGTACTTCACTAAAAATAAACAAGAATCGGCACACTGCCACCGCTTCTCCCAAAAATCAATTTATTAAAATATAAGCAAGCAACATTTCAACCCAAAGGTCTTCGTCAGGCAAACGACGAGGTAGTTAACACAATGAAGACTCACGGCACAGCGTTCTGTCATTGTGTTTGATGGCACAGTATATTTTCAGTAACAGATTCACATTTTGAGCCCATGATACCATCAGCTATTAATAGAAATGCAGCCAGGTTTAAAAATAGAACAAAATAGCATGGTGTTTACATGTAAACTCAGAGGTGGTTTTGTCAGTTAACTCCTGATGGTTTTCTGTACCAGCATGCTGATCATGTCTAACATATACATAATATATAGAATTAAAATAACTCTTCATATCTTCTCTCTTCTAGTTACCTACATGCAAAGAATATCATCCATCGAGACATGAAGTCAAACAGTATCTTTTACCATCTTGTCCATTTTAGGTTTTCTTATTTCTGTAACTTTGGTTACGATGCAAAAAGCAGCTTATTTTTGAAGCATGTTGCAGTATGTGTAGATATGAATATAGTGCTCATAAATTCCCTTAACGGGATGCTCAGATATCTTCCTGCATGAAGGTTTGACGGTGAAGATCGGTGATTTCGGTCTGGCCACAGTCAAAGCGCGCTGGAGCGGCTCTCATCGGGTGGAGCAGCCGTCAGGATCCGTCCTCTGGATGGTGCGTTAAACCCCATTTAACATATAATACATACATGTTATATGTTATTCTCTATGCTTACAGAATCAGTTCAGACTGTCAGTATAAATGTGTGGCCACTAATGGAAATGCTGTTGTTGGTAACACTTTACAGTACGGTTCCATTTGTTAACAATAAACAATAATTCTACACCGTTTATTAATATTGGCCAATGTTAATTTCAACATGCATTTTTAAAATCAAAACTTAATGCATGGTTAACTAACATGAACTAGCAATGAACAATTGTATTTTTAACCAACATTAACAGATTAACTAGATGAGTAAATTTAGATGACAAACTTAGATGTTGGCTTGACAAAGCCAGGTCTGAAAGTGTAAAATAACTTGAGGTTTGAAGGTTTTACTCAAAAAAAAAAAGCTAACATGTTTTAGCACATTGCTAGCATTATCCTAGCATGTTTTAACATGTTTCTAGCATGTGTTAGCATGATCCTGGCATGTTTTAACACATTAATAACATGAATTAACGGTTGGTGTCAAATCAGTTAATCGCGATTAATCACGTCTAACATAAAAGTTTGTAAATATAACAATTAGGGCTGTCAAGCGATTTAAAATTGTAATCTAATTAATTAGATGATGTGCCGATTAATTAATCGCAAGTTAATCGCACATCAAATACAGCTGAGAAACCCCCAATAGATAAAATCATTATTGTGTAANAAAAAAAAGAAGTATTTATTAATAATTGTGTAAAGCATCAAATAAACATTACAAAAGGTAGATTCAGAAATAATTTTTTTTATTTGATTCAACATAGAATTTCTTACAGATATATCTTTATATTTATTAGTATGGAAATGTGATATTGTTTTTTTTTTTAAACGAAATTATAAGAAACTAAAACTGCCAGTAGGTGGCGGTAAATGTCTAATTCATTCAGTTCGTTCAAACAGCCGATTCATTCAGGAGTGAAGTCTAAAATAACACAATATTAACTTATATTAAAGGGTTAGTTCACCCAAAAATGAAAATAATGTCATTAATTACTCACCCTCATGCCGTTCCACACCTGTAAGACCTTCGTTAATCTTCGGAATGCAAATTAAGATATTTTTGATGAAATCCGATGGATGAGGCCTCCATAGGGAGCAATGACATTTCCTCTCTCAAGATCCATAAAGGTACTAAAAACATATTTAAATCAGTTCATGTGAGTACAGTGGTTCAATATTAATATTATAAAGCGGCGAGAAAATTTTGGGTGCGCCAAAAAAACAAAATAACGACTTATATAGTGATGGCCGATTTCAAAACACTGCTTCAGGAAGCTTCGGAGCGTTATGAATCAGTGTGTCGAATCAGCAGTTCGGAGCGGCAAAGTCACATGATTTCAGCGGTTTAACACGCAATCCGAATCATGATTCGACACAAAAGATTCATAACGCTCCGAAGCTTCCTGAAGCAGTGTTTTGAAATCGGCCATCACTATATAAGTCGTTATTTTGTTTTTTTGGCGCACCAAAAATTTTCTCGCCGCTTTATAATATTAATATTGAACCACTGTACTCACATGAACTGATTTAAATATGTTTTTAGTACATTAATGGATCTTGAGAGAGGAAATGTCATTGCTGGCTATGCAGGCCTCACTGAGCCATCGGATTTAATCAAAAATATCTTAATTTGTGTTCTGAAGATGAACGAAGGTCTTACGGGTGTGGAACGACATGAGGGTGAGTAATTAATGACATTATTTTAATTCTTGGATGAACTAACCCTTTAAGGCCAAAAAATTGGACAATAATAGCTTTAAAATCTCTCCTTGTCATCACCTTCATCACTTTCTTTCTTTTTTTCCTCAGTCTCATTATCTTTGTCTCCTGAAAGTTATTAGTTTGCATTCCTGATAACTTTTGTTGGTTGTTTAACATTTCAATGGAATTCGTGCTCAGGAGCTTCTCTGAACATAAAGCCTGCCTAGTTTTGACTGGTCATCTCAAATATTTTAACATTGACGACCGGTGACAGCTCAGATGAGAAGGTCTCTTATCTTGGTTCTGTGCAATATTATCCTTGCAGCACTAGACTGAATACTATATTAGGCAATTATTTTACAACCTTTAATACTGTGGTCCGGACCTCGCAGTGACCTCATACCTGGCTGTGGCCATGCCTAACTATCATAGCTATGATGTGAGACAGAAACTTTTTTTTGTCCCCATATTTTGAATTTTATGGACATCCTGACTGCATTCTATAGGCTCTATCACACATTGAGATGTTGCCCTGCATCATATTCATCATCAACTGTATGAAATGTCAGATGACCTATGTAGGTCTTAATGTTATACCACGTAGCTAGCATGCATTAACATGTCCTAGGATAGTCATTAAAGGTGCCCTAGAATCAAAAATTGAATTTACCTTGGCATAGTTGAATAACAAGAGTTCTGTACATGGAAATGACATACAGTGAGTCTCAAACACCATCGTTTCTTCCTTCTTATGTAAATCTCATTTGTTTAAAATACCTCCGTAGAACAGGCGAATCTCAACATAACACCGACTGTTACGTAACAGTCGGGATCATTAATATGTACGCCCCCAATATTTGCATATGCCAGCTCATGTTCAAGGCGTTAGACAAGGGCAGCCAGTATTAACATCTGGATCTGTGCACAGCTGAAGCATCAGACTAGGTAAGCAAGCATAGACAATAGCGAAAAATGGCAGATGGAGCAATAACAACTGACATGATCCATGATATCATGATATTTTTAGTGATATTTGTAAATTGTCTTTCTAAATGTTTCGTTAGCATGTTGCTAATGTACTGTTAAATGTGGTTAAAGTTACCATCGTTTCTTACTGTATTCACGGAGACAAGACTGTCCTTATTTTCATTTTTTAAACACTTGCAGTCTGTATAATTCATAAACACAACTTCATTCTTTATAAATCTCTCCAACAGTGTGTAATGTTAGCTTTAGCCACGGAGCACCATCAAACTCATTCAGAATCAAATGTAAACATCCAAATAAATACTATACTTACACGATTAGACATGCTGCATGACGAACACTTTGTAAAGATCCATTTTGAGGGTTATATTAGCTGTGTGAACTTTGTTTATGCTGTTTAAGGCAAGCGCGAGCTCCGGGGGCAGAGAGCACGAGAATTTAAAGGGGCCGCAGCCTAAATCGGCGCATATTTAATGATGCCCCAAAATAGGCAGTTAAAAAAACGAATAAAAAAAAAATCTATGGGGTATTTTGAGCTGAAACTTCACAGACACATTCAGGGGACACCTTACATCTTTTGAAAACACGTTCTATGGCACCTTTAAGCTTTGCTAGTGATAGCTTAAATACTGTTTGTCTTATTGTACAAAAGTTTTGATCGTCCGATTTACGAAAACCATTAGTTAGAAAAGATATACCGAGTCTGAAGGTCTGACCTGAGTTTGGTGGTTGCAGCTTGAAAGCTCTAGAAGGAGATACTGTTTAAAATTTAGTCTCAGAAGAAGCTTAAATAGTAGATATTTGTCAAGCCAATATAATAAATGCTTTAAAACTATATTGCTCAATAATAGATGATCATGGTCGTTTGTCAGTATGTGTTCTTAGTTCACTCAAAAATGAAAAATTTTTTAATTCCTAAAACTTCTTTCCAGGTTAAATTTGATTTTTAAACACCGATTGTAGGTGTGGTCTCAGACTTTTGCCCTGATGATGATCTGAGTTATACATAATAAGAAATAATGTTTTACTGCTTTTACTTGCTTCTTTAGGCTCCCGAGGTCATCCGGATGCAGGACAACAACCCGTACAGTTTTCAGTCGGATGTGTACTCGTACGGTATCGTCCTGTATGAGCTGATGACAGGAGAACTGCCTTATTCTATGGTTGCAAATAGAGATCAGGTGAGATTATTGTGGTGTTCTATCAAAATCACATGATCATGGATCTTGAACATTGAGCTACCGGTTTACCATGAATAAAATAACACAGTTTTGACTTTTAGATACTTGCTTGGTAGATATTTTTTTAGAGTGCCCCTATTATTCCCTTTCATGTAGTGTGTAATAAAGCAGTTTTTGAATGTAAAAGGTTTGCAGTTTCAAAGATAGTTTTTGTCTCCTAAAAGAAAGAAGCGATTCTGAACTGAAACGAGTCGTCAGTAATTCAGTCTCACTTCCTGCTGAACCTGCGTAGGTTTGTAACTAATTTGCATAATGCCCGCCTCTGCTCTTCATTGGCTGAACAGCGTCTCTTTGCCCCGCCCTCAATCACTGTAGTTGTATCTGAGACTGGAAGAGTTTGGTTCGTGTTGTTCATGTCGAGAAGACTGTTCAGATTCAAATATGCTAATGAGCGTTTATTTTCCGACCAATCACAACAGACTGGGCCATCTGACCAATCAGAGTAGAGCAGCTCTCAGAAAGGCGGGGTTTAGAGAGACCGAATCCTTGATCGAAGCGTTTCAGACACTGAGAGAAAAGAGCTGATGCTGTAGTGGATATTATGAGAAAATTTTAGTGTTTTTGATCTTGAATGAATGTAAACCTGTTGTAGGAGACTCTAAACAACATTAGAAACCTTTAAAATACCAAAATATGATTAGAAACGGGAGTCTTCAGGAGTAAATCTCATGAAAACTGGCAAGAGTTGTAAAAAATTTTTTTTATATTTTGCAAGAAAATGAAGCTTGTTTTTAAGAACCTAAAGATTTAATGCATTTCACATTATTTTTATGACAATTAAGTACATTCAAAACCTCAAATAGTAATGTAGATCATAATAAAATGAGCTTCATTTTTTTCAGATTATAAGATTCGCTCTTAAAGACTTCTGTTGTAGACTAGCGTTAAACACTCAGGTTAATATACAGCATTAGCTGCAGTGCATGATAAAGGCATTGCATCAGTATTCAGTGTGACTGAAGTTGTTCTGTGAGCTCATGAAGTGTTTGGCAGTGAGCCGGAGCGCTCTGGACGCTCACCCTCGAGCCCGGCGGCTAAATTTAGGTGCCTAAAGGCTAAAGGTCCATTTTTAAAACCAGTCACTGGTTGTGTAGCCTGTAAAGCTGCTTTGTTGTGAAAATGAGAGGCCAAATGAAGGTGATTTTAAGTTATATTAGGTGAACCAGTAGGAAGCAGCACTATTAAGGTTCAAAGTCTGTTAGTTGAGCAAACCTCTTACTCAAAGTATTAAACTCCTATTTTTAAATGTTTTTGAAAGAAGTCTCTTCTGCTCACCAAGGCTGCATTTATTTGATAAAAAATACAGTAAAAATTGTGAAATATTATTACTATTTAAAATAACTGTTTTCTATGTGAATATATAGTGAAATGTAATTTATATCCTGTGATCAAAGCTGAATTTTCAGCATCATTACTCCAGTCTTCAGTGTCACATGATCCTTCAGAAATCATTCTAATATGCTGATTTGATCTGCTTAAAAAAACATTTTGAATTTTAGTGTTCGTCCCTATCGTTTGCACGATCAAGCACCATTCGCATTGTGCAGAAGATGTAAAAATCTAGTTCCCTTTTTTCATTTTAAGCATATAATAAGGTTCTTCCCTGTTTTTTTGTGTGTAGATCATCTTTATGGTGGGTAGAGGTTATCTGACCCCTGACCTCAGTAAACTGTATAAGAGCTGTCCTAAAGCTATGAAGAGACTCGTCGCTGACTGCATCCAGAAGTCCAAAGATGACAGACCGCTGTTTCCACAGGTAACATCACTGCAAAGAAGAGCTGCACGATTAATCGCTAAAAGATTGCGATCTCGATTCAAACACACACGTGATCTTATTCCTAAATGGCAGCGTTTCGCAACCTTTGACCAGTACGATCACAGCGAACATTCAGATCTGTGTTCTGATCCAGAGAGAGCAGTCAGTCAAACACACAGTATCATTATTTCTGTCTTACAATCATTCAGATTATCACAGAAGTACTGTGATAAAAGTTTATAGTTCAGATATAAACACTGATGTCTACAGTAGTGATCAAAATAGAGTAAATCACCTTTTGAAAAGTAACTTGAAGATTGGTTAAAAAATGTATTTGTCATTGAATCATTCATTCAAGAGATTCGTTTCAAAATGCTGATTCGTTCAGTTATGAAACAAGTCTTTACGAGCGAGTCATTGAATCATTCATTCAAACTGATTTTAAAAAAAAAATAATTTGTTCAAATTAGGGCTGTCAAGTGATTACAATTTTTAATCTAATTATTTACACAATGTGGTTATTAATCGAATTAATAGCAAATTAATCGCACTTCAAATTTGGCTGAGAATTTATCCCTAAAAGATCATTTAAAGTCATTATTGTGTTAAACGAGAAAAGAAAATAGACATTACAAAAAGTAGCTTTAGAAAAAATAAAATTTGATTCAACATAAAATTTATTACACGTAAACTTTTAGGCTGCAACAGCCATAAGGATTCATTTTTTGTTGAACTATACCTTTGATGTTTTTTTATAATATGGAAATATGAATTTTTTTTAATGAAATGAACTCTAAATAAGAAACTAAAACTATCAGTAGGTGGCGGTAAATGAGTAAATCATTGAGTCCTTCATTCGATTCGTTCTAACAGCTGATTCATTCAGGAATTAAGTAAATGGCTCTCTTCATGAATGAGTCATTGAATCATTTGTTCACCCGATTGATTTGCTCAAAACACGGATTCATTCAGAAAGGAAACACCGCTGTGTGTTACTCGGAGACTCACAACAATTCTGCTCTGGCTTTATAGGTAATATTTTCATTGGCAAAATTTAGCAAAAGCAGACAATATTGTGTCTAAAATATAACGCAATATTAACTTATTTATTAAACTGTTGTTTAAAATCAATATCACATTTGCTATTCTGGACAGGAAAACAGAACTCATGTGATATTGCGCTTGTTACTCCTGTGATTTATTGCTTTAACTATATCATGATACGAATAAGAGACAACTCATACAGGGCCATTTTTGCCCTGATATCTCGAATTTAGGGGCATATAACTGCATTCTATAGTGAGCTGTTGGTGTTAAATGCGTTAATAATTTTAATGCATTATTTTCCCCCATAACTAATTAAGTTAATGCATTAAATAGACAGCCCTAGTTCAAATGAATACATTTTTTAATAGGTTAACATTTTGTCAGAACCTCCAGTAAATGTCATGTTATTTTGTTCACAATCGTGGGGAATCTTGATCTCCAGTTCAAACAAAACAAAATAAAATTTTTATTTTTCAGTTTATCCAGAACCGTGCAGCTCTATTTCAAAGTAAAGTTTCCTGAATTAAATACCTCTTTTGTTACTGTCAGAGAAAAAAAGCTTTTGTGAATATATTTTATTGTGACATTATTTCCATGACAGTTAAGCACCTTAAATTATTCTGAATAGTGACTCTCTTTACTCTAGTACAATAATTGTATTGTTTATTATATATATTGTTTATATAATCAGTTATATAAAACATAATCGGTGCTTATGTTAAAAAACAAAAATAACAGGTGTCCTGCAACAAATATTCACTCTTCAACTTTAAATTAAAAAACAGCCATTCATTCCCAAGAGTGAAATGTGTAGTAAAATACATTTTCAACCATTTAGATAAGAGCAACTTTGCAAAATATAATGCCTTATGGTAATATGAATATTGGATTAATAATAATGCGTTTTTTAGTGTTGTAGTGTAATGCTCAAGTAGTTATTACTGTGTCAAAAAGCAGAAATAAATTAAAATGAATACCTTAAAATTTGTTCCGCATGTTAGCTATCAAAAGGAAATGAAATAATATATTAATATGGGTCGATCTAAAATCTTAAAGTATTTTTTTTTCAGTAATAGACAATTAAAATGTCTTAAATGTCGTTATTTGTGATAATTATGATGTGTAAATGTTCTCATTTTGTGTAAATTAGAACCGTTTCAAATGTTCGGCCCTTATATGTGTAGTAGAGCTATTTATTATGATCTTCTGTTGTTTTAAATCAACTACAGCTGTTAGTTATTAAGTATTAGCTCACATGGACAGCAGTTATGAACATCTTCATGTAATGACAGTGTTTGACTGCATCAGTGACGGATTGCTGTGTTCCTGTCTTTCACAGATCCTGTCCTCGATCGAGCTGCTCCAGCACTCGCTCCCCAAAATCAACCGCAGCGCGTCCGAGCCGTCGCTCCACAGAGCCTCGCACACCGAGGACATCAACGTCTGCACTCTCGCGCTTTCATCCGCCTTCAAGTGAAGCGTCGCGCTCGCTTCAGCCCAGGACACGTTAGAAACCAGTCGGCAAACATACTCCAGCTATCGGCGGACACAGTGTTGGTCATTTATGTGCTTCGTCTAATATATTCCGTGTGTTAAGTCAAGAATTTCAGTTGATCTCTCTTCCCGTCTGCCAGGAGGGAACAGCCAATCGCACTTTCTTTACACGGTTCACCTGTTGTGTCTAGCTGTATGGCAAAGTTTGAGTGGGAAATACCCAGAATAATCACGCGAACTGCCGCTTTCTCATGAATCCTACAATCATGTGTGGCTGAAATGACGTGTAAATATTCCCTAAGTGCCAGTGCCGCGGACGGCCGTGTGTCGGATGTGTGTTTTTATCAGCCGTACAGGGAGCACTTCATGATCAC
This sequence comes from Anabarilius grahami, assembly GCA_003731715.1. Classification (NCBI taxonomy): domain Eukaryota; kingdom Metazoa; phylum Chordata; class Actinopteri; order Cypriniformes; family Xenocyprididae; genus Anabarilius; species Anabarilius grahami. The sequence continues at coordinate 1,146,792 of RJVU01049641.1, forward strand.
GTGTCTCGTTGTCTCTTTGACTTTGAGTATGTTACAAAAATCAAAGAAGTGGGTATTAACTTTATTATAAAACTTGTTAGGGATTCGTATTTTTTTTTTCCAGCTTGTTACTGCTTGTCATGGAGAATTAACTTGTAAACTTGACAGATTGTTTATGCATTGTATTTTAATAAAATTAAGTTAAATACACCACATAAGCTGTTTTTTTTAATTATTCATACTTAGTATGAAGCTTTGAGTGGATTATTGCTTTTATAAAACAGCAGCAATAACAATAATATAGCTGGATGCAGCAATTATCGGGGTTCAAGCGTTTTAAGGCCTTTATGCACATGAGTAAAAAAGGTATTATGTTTTATTTAGCAAGCCTGTAACCACTTAAATAAGGGATAGAAAAGATAATTTACACTCAATACAGGGTGTATTTTTAATATTTACTAAGGAAATATGGTTTTTGCAACTTTTTAACAGTTACAGCGCCACCTATGGGCTGATCTCCATAAAAGGTTGCATGCTTGTTCAGAATCATGTGTCGCATGTGCTCACCTAATGATGCGAAATTCAGATTTTACGTTTAGGAATGATGGCTTTTGGATACACTTGGCCACGCCCCTTTTTCTAAATGACCCTGTTATAGCTATCCAAAGGCCAAAGTTCAAAAATGTTTTGACTTGGAGAGTCGAGAAATGTGCTGCAGTGCTTTTATTGAGGTTGAGTGAAAAACCTATGACTAGTTTGCAAAAGTAGGTTTTTCAAATAATCTCCAATATTTAATAAACTATTATAAAATTAATTTTGAAGTTTTATTAAGTGTTAACAATGAGATTGTGGTTTTTATTATCAGTTAACACTGCTTTTGTCATTTTTTTACAAGATGGACAAGATTTGTCACCAAACAGGCTGATATCTAGCAAAAGAACAATCAAACATTTTATATTTAGTACAAGTTTTTAAAATATTACAAAATTTTCCATGTTTTATAGCGGTTGTACCAAATGACTTTCGGCATGCACATGCATATAAGCAAGTGAAAACATGAATTTTTCAAATAGTTAAGAGAGAGTTAGTTACTTTGCTTCACAACCATGTGATCCTTTGCAGGTGTCTGAATGATGTCACATCCTGTCACATGATATTGACCGCATGACTTGATCCAAAATGGTCCCTTTATTTTGGTTACTCCAGATGACATCAATGAAATTAATTCTTTCTCATAAAGCAATGACTTCAACACATAATTTTAATACCATTTTGCACTATGTTGATATAAGATGTTATAAAATCATGCCAGAATAATAAATATAGACATTTTTTACATTTTAAGATATTTTAATCACTAATGAAATGGTTGTATTGGACTTTGGACAGTTAAACCAAATGACCTTTTGACACTTCAAAATCTTTAAAATACCTTTACATGTAGCAAAATGTAATCAAAACCTTTTGAATTCAATAAAAGAGATCTAGCTGTACTTCCTTACATACTTTGGATGTCATATCTTTATCATCTTATTATTATTATTAAGGCCTTTGGACAGAAAAATGACCTGTCACGTCATTGACCCAGTTTTCACAGTCCTCTTTCATTGGCTGATGGCAGCCGTGTTTTTTGAGATATGCAAATGTTCTCATAGAATATGACCGTACCTTGGACCAAGACCAGTTTTCAAGTCAATCGGACTGACTGTTGCATAGCTATAGCCATTTTTGTTTTGTTTTTTTTTGTTTTTTATAGCGCCAACAAGTGGCCAGTTGCAGCATCCTTTTCCACGCGACCACAGACTGTGTATGTCGCTATATTGCAACAGCTTTAAACATGGCGCATCCAGTCGGCTTTCAGAACCAGAACAATACGTTAAAGCATAATTTATAATTATGGTGTAATTGTGGGTAAAATAATATAACATTACCTGAAAGAAACGGCAGATTTTGTGATATAACGTCAATCCATGTTTTCACAGTTATATGGTAGGGGGCGCTGTTACGCATCTCTTTTGAAATAGTGCAGCATCTCCAGATCCAAAAACAAGCTAAGAAAAAGATCTGCGTATTTTCTTACAGTCTATGTGTAAGAGCAGATAGAAGTTTACACACAAGTAAAATAATACGATCATCAAACATTAAACAGAATATAAATCAAAACTGCCTAATGTTACTGAATGAAATGAACCCATGAAGAGGAAACGACTGTGAAGGCTCGATTGACGGACTCAGTTTACTCCATCTGTGTTTCTGTTGATGACATGATATTCAATTTAAGTTGCTGATGAAAGTCTGGATGGTCACTTTAATCTTTGGGACTGAGAACTCAATGTCCGTTTTTCCCAAAAACAAGCTGAAACATGGACTCATCTGTCAACAGCACATATTTCCAGTGTCTTTTGGACCATCTGAGATGAGCCCGGGCCCAAAGAACTCTGTGCCATCTCAACACTGAACTGATGTATAGCTTTCTCTTTGCGGAACAACTTTCACACTAAGTCATACACCAGTTCAACAGGAAGTCGGCTATTATGGCTTGTTTGAAAAACGCATGCTCTGGAATTTGATATACAGGTGCTGGTCATATAATTAGAATATCATCAAAAAGTAGATTTATTTCACTAATTCCATTCAAAAAGTGAAACTTGTATATTATATTCATTCATTACACACAGACTGATATATTTCAAATGTTTATTTCTTTTAATTTTGATGATTATAACTGACAACTAAGGAAAATCCCAAATTCAGTATCTCAGAAAATTTGAATAATGTGAAAAGGTTCAATATTGAAGACACCTGGTGCCACACTCTAATCAGCTAATTAACTCAAAACACCTGCAAAGGCCTTTAAATGGTCTCTCAGTCTAATTCTGTAGGCTACACAATCATGGGGAAGACTGCTAACTTGACAGTTGTCCAAAAGACGACCACTGACACTTTGCACAAGGAGGGCAAGACACAAAGGTCATTGCAAAAGAGGCTGGCTGTTCACAGAGCTCTGTGTCCAAGCACATTAATAGAGAGGCTAAGGGAAGGAAAAGATGTGGTAGAAAAAAGTGTACAAGCAATAGGGATAACCGCACCCTGGAGAGGATTGTGAAACAAAACCCATTCAAAAACGTGGGGGAGATTCACAAAGCGTGTACTGCAGCTGGAGTCAGTGCTTCAAGAACCACTACGCACAGACGTATGCAAGACATGGGTTTCAGCTGTCGCATTCCTTGTGTCAAGCCACTCTTGAACAACAGACAGCATCAGAAGCGTCTCGCCTGGGCTAAAGACAAAAAGGACTGGACTGCTGCTGAGTGGTCCAAAGTTATGTTCTCTGATGAAAGTAAATTTTGCATTTCCTTTGGAAATCAGGGTCCCAGAGTCTGGAGGAAGAGAGGAGAGGCACACAATCCACGTTGCTTGAGGTCCAGTGTAAAGTTTCCACAGTCAGTGATGGTTTGGGGTGCCATGTCATCTGCTGGTGTTGGTCCACTGTGTTTTCTGAGGTCCAAGGTCAACGCAGCCGTATACCAGGAAGTTTTAGAGCACTTCATGCTTCCTGCTGCTGACCAACTTTATGGAGATGCAGATTTCATTTTCCAACAGGACTTGGCACCTGCACACAGTGCCAAAGCTACCAGTACCTGGGTTTAAGGACCATGGTATCCCTGTTCTTAATTGGACAGCAAACTCGCCTGACCTTAACCTTGTGAAGAGGAAGATGCGATATGCCAGACCCAACAATGCAGAAGAGCTGAAGGCCACTATCAGAGTAACCTGGGCTCTCATAACACCTGAGCAGTGCCACAGACTGATCGACTCCATGCCACGCCGCATTGCTGCAGTAATTCAGGCAAAAGGAGCCCCAACTAAGTATTGAGTGCTGTACATGCTCATACTTTTCATGTTGATACTTTTCAGTTGGCCAAGATTTCATTTATTAAGTCTTAAGTAATATTCTAATTTTCTGAGATACTGAATTTGGGATTTTCCTTAGTTGTCAGTTATAATCATCAAAATTAAAAGAAATAAACATTTGAAATATATCAGTCTGTGTGTAATGAATGAATAAAATATACAAGTTTCACTTTTTGAATGGAATTAGTGAAATAAATCAACTTTTTGATGATATTCTAATTATATGACCAGCACCTGTACTCCTCCTAGAGGAACCATCCGATTACCACCAAACTAACTAAACTGCGAGCGTATTTTTGATATCTTCAATGGTTTGGCCGTGGCATTGAAATGAATTTATGGCGAGAAAAGGGAAACAAGAAGTGTTACAATTTCTGCAAACATTGACTGATTTTGATGAAACTTCAGCTGTGTGTTTGTTGTAAGAGGCCAATTACGTGGATGTGACTATTGTGAGTCAAAGTCATAGCATAAGACACAACATATGCCGATCTGTGAAAAAATTCTTGATATCTTGCATACTGTTGTCATGGCAATGCAATAAACTTTAATATTCTATATGAGGGTTTTGAGGCACTTAGCATGCTTCAAATTGCATGAAACTCGACACACACGTCAGAGTTGCCAGCCAAAAGACATGGGCAAAGCCTTAGAAATGGGCAGGGAGGGGGGCATTCTATAGCGCCACCTTTTGACAAAAATTGGGGGTTAGTCTTACCTACAGTCACCAAACTCGGTACATATATTGTTCTCATCAAGCCGGACAACTTTCTAATTTACAGTCAATAGCTCCCACCAACAGGAAGTCAGATATTTTGGTTTGAAAGTGGATTTTTTTTAATAATCAAGCTCTGAGTTTTTCAGTACTCCTCGTAGGAGTTTCACACAATCGCCACCAAACTCGGTCAACATTAAACAAAGACACTGAAGATTGTAGGATCTCTTGAACAGTGTTGCAATGGCGAGAAATTTAAGTAATGACAAAAAAAGGTAAACAGGAAGTGTCTCATATCATGTAAAAATCATAAAGTGTATAAATTAAATTAAGATTCTATGTTGCCCGACATGCACAGGTTTCCTTAAGCCACCAGGGTGGCGGTGGCGCCGGGACTTGGGCCCGTTATCGATGCTTGCAGCTATATTTTAAATTTTGGTGTGAAAGGGTCTTTACATTTGCCCTAAAATAGAACTTTTATGTTATAAAAATAAAAAACAAGCCCAACCCAGGTGAAAAAAGTAACTCAAAAGTAACGTAACGCATTACTTTTCTAAGTATCGCAATTAGTTACTTTTTAAGGGAGTAACGCAATATTGTAATGCGTTACTTTTCAAAGTAACTTTCCCCAACACTGCTAGATGGTGAAAGACAAATTCTTTGCAATCTTGCATTGAGAAATTTGATTTTTGAATTGTTCTCTCATTAAATTTGGCACAAAGTGGGGAGCCATGACCCATCTTTGCTTGCAAAGACAGAAGATCTTTCTACCCATTACCCAAACACGATACCATGGGTTTTAGCTTTATTGTTCACCCATATGAAACTTAATAAGATTCAGTGTATTTGAGCAAATCAGTTCAGCTCCATTACTGTGATCCTGCGACTGTAAACGAACTGACGCTTGTTCAGATCTGTGCTAAACATTCAGAAACACACAAGCCACTCGCTCACGAAACGCTTTATTACACTCGTTCCAGTGTCACTCAACAATACAGTTCAGAAAATGAATATAATAACCCATATCAGATTCGAGAGTAAACCAGACGAGTGAATTTCAGTACTATGATATCAGCTGAATTCAAAATGAAGTAAATATATCCTAAAAATACCAATAAGTCCATTCACTGGTGACAGAATGAATGGATACTTTTTTTAACCACAGTAATATTGCATGATGCCCAAAAGTAATAAAGTTATGTATATATGTTATCTGAACTAAGTGCAACAATTACTATTTATTTTATTTCATTTTTTTTATTTTTTTTTTACACTTAACAGTATTTCTGCATTATACTTCATACACTACTTGAGTGCATATGAAAATGTGCCAGAGAGAGATTTTTAGTTCCCATTTTTTTACATTCATCTTTGGGCCTTACGTTAAAAAAATCCGGCAATATCCCAATGCAGGTCAGGAGAATATAGCAGCCTACAAATACGATACAGGTGCTTTATATAGTTTCATACTCGTACAGATGTAGTATATGCTGTAGCACACAAATGCACCACTTGTAGAAGGTCGTCTTGGGAAACGCTCTCAATACATTTTATTGGCCAGATGTTTCACCCAGTACCTAAGGTGAGACGGAGGAGTGTCATGTGATCAATGGGACGCTGACGAGCCGCTCTCGTCTCCGGCTCCTGACAGCTGCATGAAGAGTTCGCCAAGTTCATTGACCTCGTCCTCGTACTGTGGCAGCCCGCGATGCTCTCGCTCCTCGATGAAGTCCCACAGACGCACCGAATTAAGAAACTGTGTGAGAGAGAGAGAGCAATATTTAACATTTTAAAGAGGCCATATTACGCAAAGTCCCACTAGAACAGCTTGAATGTTGATTATTTTCCTCATATTCTCCATTGTTGCAGCTCCTCTCTTCCCAGTCTGTCAGTAACTCTCTGTTTAGTTCTTGTCTCTATGAAGCCCCTTCTTCTGAAAAGCACAATGTGCTCTGATTGGTCGGCTGGAGCAGTGTGTTGTGATTGGTGTTTGATAAATGTCCCGCCCCTTACCATAACCACCAGTTTCAACACACTGCTAACTAACTCAACCAGGCCAGCCCCTTTATTCTGCATATTAATTATTTAAATGAGGAATTGCGTCATCATTTGGAGCATATATGCATGTGTTTGAGTGCGTGTGCGGTCTTTACCCGGACGTTCCCCTCTGCGCTGAGCTGTTTGCGGGGTTTGTCGGGTTCTGCTCGTGTCCCGTCAGCATATGCATGCATGTAGAAACACTTTCCTCCAAACGGACACGTTCCTCTTCCCTGATCAAAGTATTTACAGGGCTTCTTACTGCAAGACACACAAAGATATACAGAAACAGATTCAGGTAGAAACCAAGTTTAAACCATAATGTCAAAGAAATCGATCTGCATTCTGCCAATACAAATAAATAAATGGACGGAAAGATGAAAACAGCTTCCAGCTCTTGGTTTGAGTGCAGATCAAAAGTGGATTAAAGACTGTTAACAGATGCCACTCCAAACGTTTAACCTTTAACCTCATATTCTATTGATTTCTGTTTGGACTGTGCAGCTGCTCTTTACAGTAAAGCGATGATGTTCGATCATTGCCCATATTCTAGGAGGGTGTATTGCTTCAATAGGGGCTCAGTTATAGTGACTGATCCACAAGAACTTAATTTTCTCCAGGACCATTTTCCTGGTTGCATTCGCACTACCAATAGTGATGTAAGCCGTCTGTTTGGCCAATCAGCGTACACTTACATCACTGGTAGTTCCTATTGTGCTGGGTCAGACCCTACTCTGAAGTAGGAGCTAATTTAGTCCCCCATTACTAAAATCATTCCCAGTCCCTGCGGTGCAAACATGCCAAAAAGCAGGGACTTCCATCAATAGTTATAGGAACTATGAAAACGTTCCTATGATACGAAAGAATGAAGTGCTGTGAGCGCTGAAGTAATGAGGAGATGAAACCAGAATGTACAATTTAAAGTCGTCAAATTTGCCTTAACATCCCGGAACATGTAGGAGGATTACATGTTTGTTCGGAGCATTTTATTTTGTAAACAAGGCACAGTGTAATGGAGAGTTCGCAAAGAAAATGTTGTTGACAGATGATTTAATAATGCTTAATTTGTCTGTAAATGATGGTTTTATAGGGATCATGTTTTCATGAGGAACAGCGAGTGGGCGTTGATACTGTTTCCTATGCAGCCAATCATAACAGTGGGCGTTTACTGACAAGCCTTAAAGGAGTTGCGACTTTAAAACGGATCATTTCAGACAGAGGCTCAGAATGAGGGTTGAAAATAATAGTTTTTACACACGTTTTTTTTTGTATAAGAACCTCAAGGAACATATTAAAATAATAAAAAATCCATGTTATGACCCTCTTAACAGTGAATGAAGCAGGTGTGCTCGAAAAACTCACATCTGTCCATCAGTTACGAGAACGATACAGCTGTGAGATGTCGAGAAAGATGTTGAGATGTTGGCCAATCACAGCAGTGGAAGTTAACTTGTGTATCTGAAAGCAGTAACACCCCTTGTGTTTGACAGAGAGTGAAAATAACGATGGAAAATGATCATTTTTATTTTATTTTACTATTTTGGAGAATAAAACTGTAACTTCGTGTTATTTTTACTATTATAGTTTTTAATCATTATTTATTTTTAGTAATTTTGTTGTGTGTTTTTGCCACTTTTGGTAGTTTTTCTAAAAAAAATATATATATATTTCTATGTAGTCTTTATTTCAGTTTTAGTTTTAGTTATTTTAGGACATCAAGTATAAGTAAATTAAAATGAGATGTTGCCTTGGCAATTTGCTGAAATAAAAAAAAAAGTTATTTTATTTCAAGTTATGAACTTTTTTTATGATTTTAGTTTTTGTTAACTATAATAACCCTGCTAATTTCACAAGATAACCTCCGGAAACATAATATTAAAGATCTTTAAATACATTTCATGACCTCTTTAAGAAGTAAGAATTGGTCAAAATGGCTGCATTATCATCTGATTCATTCATCGCATTACTGACTGTTTTGTTCAGAACATGTAGATAAACATGAACATGCAATTCTGCTGCTATTTTTATAACAATGCAGTTTTGTGCACCACTGCAAAAACTGAATCCTGTAGAAATCTCCCATAGGTGTATTACCTGTTATTTTGTTACCTGGCCACAAAATAAACCCGTTTCAGTCGTACCTGACTCCAGATTTGAACTCCTCAATGAGGCGATTCTTCTCATCCTGGTCTTCCACCCAGTACATGCTGGGAATGACAAACTCCGACACCACACGGCACTCGGGACAAGACCTGCACACAATCACCCGGCATTACTTCACACCACACGAGCGTCTGAGAAAGCAGAGCTGAGATCTGTCCACACGGACTCACTCACTTTCGGATCTGGTTCTGAAACTGCTCGACGCAGCGCCACTGGCGGATGCAGCTCAGGCAGTACGTGTGGCAGCAGCTGGACAGGATGCCGAAGCGCCGCTCGGACGGAGACGCCTTCTCGTACACAACATCCAGACAGATCTTGCACTGCTTGTCCTGACTCTGCTGCACCGCAAACGCCCTCTCCATGTCCATCTCAAAGGCCGCCATGCACATCTGGGACCAGACAGCATCAGCATCATTATCACATATCACAAGAGTCACATACTTTACCGCAACTTTTTCAACAACAGACAAATCACAACACTGCAAAGTTTTTAAAAACATTTATGAAAAAAAAAAAAAAAAAAAGTTGCAAGACAGCACACTTAAATTTATGGAAATTAACTACTTATCCCATAAAGCACTGCAACCAGTTCTGGTTCTCGAATTTCATTGGCTGAGAGCCTTATCTATCCATGTGATATTCTACTAATAATCGCACAGAAACAGTTTCAACAGCTTGTATCACTCCGCTTGTTTCTGCCGGATCTATGCTGGCAGTATTTCTCACAGCGAGCGTCAATGGAGGAGCAAACCCATTACAATTTTACAAATACTACTGTTACTGTGTCTCAGAATGTAGTTTTAATAGTTTTTTTAGGCAAGAATGTAGTTGTTTAGACCTCAAATATGTGATTTAAATATAAACTTAGCACCTATTTGAAAATTAGTTTCGGCTTTTAGCGGCCTTTCAGGGCTCATGTACCCGCCGAGAACAGCGTTATCACGGCCAGTCCTTCATGAAACATGAGGTATAATTCATTTGGGGTATATCAAATCTTTGGTCTCATTAATCTATTACTTGTTTCAGAGCAAAATGATTTGGCTAAGAGTAAAGTTAAGTTCATAACTTTATATTTTTATTTAAAAGGTGCAGTCCGTAAGTTGACTCTTTGTCGCCATCTCTGTTTTAAACCTGCAATTGCAGTTATTTGCGGAATTATCATCTTTACGTGGGTTGTGCATTAGCACGGCTCCTCAGCGCGGATAAATTTAATGTTTTGAGGAGAATGTGTAGCTGTTTGTTTATGATTTAACGCCATGCGAGCTACCCTGACTATATTCATGACGAAAACGAGATCTATTTTTTATAAAGGAAAAAAAATTAAATTAGATTTTGGTCTTAGATAAAAATTCTAAAACTAAATCAGGCCTTACTTCATTAAAAATCTTTTCATAAAAGTCAACAGAAAAATAAAGAGTTCTAACGTATTTCAAACTAACACAATCCATCAAAATATGCTTCAATGATAAAGGATTCTGGCACAAAGGGCATAAAGGAGGATCTTCACCCATTAACATATGGGTTAGCCTGGAGTGCCCTATTCGACAGCGTGTGTAAATAATATGATCCCAGCCATTTTTTAAACTGGACACAACGTTTTGCACCAACCACAGGATTGATTTGATAAAGTTTGTTTGTTGTACAAGAATGTGTAGCTGTCAGTCACCGCACCGGTGGATACTGTACAGGTGCTTCGGAATCACAGATTCTGCATCTTGGAAGTATGACCAAAATAAGATTTTAACCGGAAAATGTCATCTGAACAAGTAACATGTCTGCCACTTTTGTTCTGACCAACTGAGGAAAAAAAGGAATAAAATAAATTGCGCTAACAATGGTGATTCAATCTAACGATCGCTTAGCTCGGATCACGTCAAACCGTGCAAGTTATTATTATTGTTATACTTTGTTCTCAAATCGTTAATGTTAACAACATCAGCGTTGCGTGACTACATGTATTTAGTGTGTATCAGCATTACCTGTAGATTTCAATTTCTGTACAGTCTAATCTCTAACGTTAATTTGTCATACCATACAATCTGCCATCAAAATGATGTTTAATTATTGCAGCTTCAGTGAAAAAAGGCTATAAATGATCCATCGCCTGCAGCATCCTCACATGATATAAGCCTTGTCCAAATACCCACACTTGCGGTCTTTGCACTTGACCACTTGTCTACTTATATGACGTATTTCCTGTATTTGGCTCAAGTGTTCAAGTAGGTGTGAAGACCGCAAGTGTGTGCAGAACTTTTGATTGCCCGATGGGACACACTTATAGCGTTTACAACTTTTTTTTATTATTATTATTATTTTCAGTACTTTGCATTTTAAAATACACTTCTAAATGTCTGTTCAGTGGTCGCTATGTGTAACTAACAGAAGAGACTATTTTAAAATTGTTGTCCTTCTTTGAGTGATAAAAAGCAGTTGCAATTATTGTACAAAATACACATAGCCTACTTATCTTTGCATCAATAAAATGCGCAACACTTTATATTTTACTACCAAATTATATGTATTATATACTTAATTTAACTTACAGTCATATGTTTTCCTTGACATCTCGTGATTTCGGGGCATGTGAGGTCCCGAACATAATGCATGATGGGATACGCTAGATAGTGTGGGTTTAGTGTGCTTTAAGGGCACTGCACTTGGGCATTTTTAAGACATGGGACAGTCTTGCGCACTTATTTCCTGTCACGTGCACAAGCTCTCAAGTGGCCAAGACCGCAAGTGTGGGTATTTGGACAAGGCAATAGCCTACTAGCTGAGACTCCTTCTTCATGTAAATAGACGTGATGTAATGACGCAAAGGTGAACGGCGTCATGCTTGAATTTCCCTACCAGTACCATCCGAACTAGAAAACATTAAACAAGCTTACCGTTGAACTGAACTGTTTGCTTGTGTTTATTTCCTATTGTACAAACTTATTATACTTTTATAGTGGTTATTATTGTTCATTTAAATATTATTGTTTAATAAATAATATTTTATATTGAGAAAGTGATTGCGATTTCAACTTCAGTGAAAGTTACATTATTGCGCCATTAGATGGCAGCAAAGACGGTCTATTCGAGTGAGTCAGTAGCAAAGACTTTTATACTAAAAGGGACTGAAACAAGGAAAACAAGGACGTTGTTTTACTTTAATCAACACCTTATGAGACGCAACTTACAAATGCACTGAATAGTGCTGTCATGGGAAATCCCTTTAACTGTTAAAAGGACAAAGATATTGCTTTCCTCAGCAGACATTCAAACAGATTTTTTATTATGAATTTAACCTGAAGAATGAATGCTAAATCATGCTGATCTCTCATAATAATCTACTCTACATAATACAATAAGCTTCAATGAAGCGACTCAGCGTTCCTTCGTTGCTAAAGTGACGTTTTATAATTAGTAACGGAGGCTTGGGCTCAGCCGTTAAACTGTCAACTTGAGATTTGAATCCATAGTAGTTCCTCATAAAAGAGGTTTTTAAAGACAATCCGTTGTTGTTCTGATTTATTTACACACTTGTGCCGTCGAACTGTTGTATAAATGCAATATCACACATACAGCCATGTGATATCGCTCTATATCAGCATGGCTGTGATTATCTATGTCCGAATCACAGCTGTGCTGATATAGAGCCATATCACATGGCTATGGGTGTGATATTGCTCATATAGTACATTATATTAATTATATATCTTTAACTGTTGCATTATGCTGCATTAAAAAACTGAACGGAATGAATGAAAATCAGGAAACCGATAAAGGTGTGCTGAAGGTGCGATCACCTTTTCATGCGCTGCTCTTTGCTCAGGGTCGTGCGGATGCAAAACCTGCAGCCGACATATTTCACACAAATCGCCATGGAGATACGAGCAGCTGTCACCAAAGTGACACTGTCCTGCCGCCATGTACGGGCAGAGCTGCGGCTGCGGGCTCGTGTCTGGGTACGGGCCGGCGGTGGCCGAACTCTCCAGCCCGGAGCGGATGGCGTCCAGGTACGTGTGCGGATTGGCGTGAGCGCGGTCGTCCCTGTAGTCCCAGCAGTCCTCTGCCCTCTCGCCACTGTACGGCCGTCCTCTGCTGTCAGAGCCCAGAGCTGCACACCACAGAACATACAAATAAAACAAGATCAAAACTGCAGCAGCGATACTCTTTCGTGGTTCTTTCAGGTGAAGAATTGACTCGGGCCTTCATTCAGGTTTCAATTGATTTCTGAAAGTTCTTGCAGTCAAGAGAAACGAAATAAACTCTGGTCAAAAACTGTCTTTCTTTCATTCTTGAAGGAAACACCAATTTTTACCAAAAAGATGGTAAAACAGAACAAACCATTACAGAGTAAAAAGGGGGTTCTCAATGAATGTACGTAAATAACATTAACCTAAACACACATTTTCTATCTTTCCTTACTGTATTTTAAATTTATACATTTATACTTTTAGTGCTACATTTCAAATTATAGAAGACAATTCAATACTGTATCCAATAATATACAATATTTCTGCATGTTATATGCAAAAAGCATGTCCATATGGTGTATCTGTGCTGGAAACATGAGTCCAGGTACCTTTGTCTCTCAGCACGAGTGGTTTTTTGACAGCTTTGGCAGTGTTTGCTGGTGGTGCGGGTCCCGGCGCTGACACCGCTCTGTTCGTGTGCTCGACTGCTGCGCCTCCTCCTCCTCCTCCTCCTCCGCCACGGCCGCACGGTTTGATATGATCATATCTGTCACAGAACACACAGCAAACACATTAATATATATATATATATGAGACATGGTGATTCTTCAGTTAGGGGACCTTTTCATTCTGTTATTAACACTACTAGCTACGACTTGTAGTACACTATGGGTTCAAATGTACTATAAGTGGTATCTAAATACATTTTTTAAATACAGAGATAGTATATTAAAAGCACATTTTAGTTCATATTTCATACTGTCTCAAAATAGCACATTTGAGCACACTTAGATGTTCTTAAGATGATCTAAAGAAGAATTTTTAGTATATCAAGTACAAAATTAGTGCACGAAAATAGAGCACTTTAAGTACATTATAGAAATGTACTTTTTTTTCACCTGGGGTCCGTTCATAAACTCTTAAAGGGACAGCAGTCCAATATTTCTGCTGCTGTCTGTCATGTTATTTAAAGAACAAAAGATAAAGAAAATCACTTTCTGCTCTTGACTGAATACGTTTTATAACTTTAATGGTAAGAATAAATCTGTATTTAATATTTACAATAAATAATACATAAATTAAGCTAACCAATGTAAAATAACACTGGATGTGTTACTGGACATTTGATTAATTTCTGTAGTACCTAAATAAAAACCTACTTAACCTGAAAAACTTAGTTTTATAGCTCTCTTTATTCTATTGCATTTATTTGTGCTGCTGTTTGCAATTTTTTTTTATTTGTTCTTGTTTTATTACTGACTTTTTACTTGTTTTTTTTTATGAAAATAAAACTTTGCGTTGAAGAAAAGTAGATTTTTGTATTATAGTTCTTAGAAAGAAAATCGGAATCGGCCAAAAAAATTGCAATCGGTGCATCTCTAATTAAGTCAAGTCAAGTCAAGTCACCTTTATTTATATAGCGCTTTTTACAATGCAGATTGTGTCGAAGCAGCTTTACATTGATAACTGGTATATAATTTTGGCTGTACAGCAGCTCTTAAAGAATAGTGTCAATGCAGGCAGATCAAAACACTGCTGAATATCAAATGTCAAGTGTCCCCGACCAAGCAAGCCAAAGGCGACAGCGGCAAGGTTTAGAATTAAGATTTACGAATCTTTTGTTTCGAATCAGTGGTTCAGAGCGTGAAAGTCGCGTGATTTCAGCAAACGAGGCTTCGTTACGTCATAAGTGTTTCGAAATTTAAATGGTTCACGTGACTTTGTCAGTTTGATACACGCTCTGAACCACTGATTCGAAACAAAAGATTCGTAAAGCTTCATGAAGCAGTGTTTTGAAATCGTCCATCACTAGATATTGTTGAATAAAGTCGTTATTTTGCTTTTTTGGCACGCAAAAAGTATTCTCGTCACTTCATAACATTAAGGTTGAACCACTGCAGTCACATGAACTGTTTTAAATGTAACTTTAGTAGCTTTCTGGGTATTTAAAAGCCATCAGATTTCATCAAAAATATCTTAATTTGTGTTCTGAAGATGAATGAAGGCCTAACGGGTGTGTAAAGACATGAGGGGGAGTAATTAATGACAGAAATGTAATTTTTGGGTGAACTAACCCTTGAAACCTGTCCTAACCTTACCCGTATCCACCTCAACAGCAGTTCAACTGTTTTCCAACACAACATCAACAAAGTACACAGCATTTAAAGACACCTGTTAGTTAATTTTATTTATTAAAAACTCCAAACTTCTAGCTATCTTCTTGTGTTATTCATAATTTTCTCTAAAAGCTAACCATATCAAAAATCCACTTAAAGTTGCATTATATAAGTTTCGAGGATTGTTTAAGATTTCAAGCAGAATGAAGAATCACTCATAAAATATATCTAGTTATTCAGCCAAATGCATGCAAAAAGCTTTCAAATCTCAGCAGAAGAGCATCTTTCAATCACAAGCAACTCGCCTGCATCTGTCTCCGTAGGCACAGACTCCTCTCTGGTAGTATTTACAGATGGTTGAAGGTTTGCTTGTGGTCAGATCATGAGAGAACAAGCACCTGCTGCCCTCCCGACACACACCGTGGAGGAAATACCTGCAGAAAGACAGAAAACATCTTCAAAACACACACGAATCTCGAGACGGAGATGCTGCAATGCTTCTGGATGAAAACAAATAATGTTTTCCTATTGAAACATCAATGCTGAATGAAGAATAAACGCGTGAATGTCAGAGGTTTGATGTGACATCTGCAGTCGCACATGCGTCAGTCCAGCTACACCATTTTCTCTCATGTCAAAGTCATGAAGATGTTATCAATGACCTTATTTGATACAGCGATGCTTTGATGGCTGTGCAATGGCGTTTCTCTTTACCTGCAGGTCACTTGTTTCGTTGACATGATTACAATCCGGCAACGAATGTAATATTTTTACTGTGAATGCTACTGTCTCCACGGTTTTGTGCAACCTGAAAATATCACCGGCTACATCGCGGCGACGCTGATCATTGCTTCCGCCGATTCATTTCCGCGAGTCGGTTCTTTTGAACGGATCGTTTCATAGCCCTAGCCCAGCTTTTGGTTAGAATAAAGTTCTTATTTGGTTACGTTATGGAAACGTTTTGTGTTTGCTGGCACTAATTATTTTACATCATGTAACGTTAAGTAAGCATGGACTCGTCTCGTTTAAACTGAGTTACTATAGAGAGTCGACTCTAAAGAACGATTCGTTCACTATTTGGTGTGATGAACAGGTTTTTTAATGACAAACCATGTGGTAAATGTTGCTCCTAAATAGCGACAGAACCAGATAAACTGACCTGGAAAAGAGAATACGTGACGTTACTGGAGGATTCGGGTTTTTTGCGCCCCCTGCTGGTCCAGTTTTGAACACAATGACGTCACCTGTTGAACGCGAGGAAACGAAACCGATCTGAGATCAGGCTCAGGTAACGCGACCACCTGAACACTAATGGAGAAAACTGTGATCAAATACAGACACTGTGGAAGAGATGTTTACAGTTTCTCACATCTAGACGCCTCATATTCTCACCGAACTGATGATTGGGAGCGTCAGTGTCCGATCTGTCATCAAACTCGAACATTTGGACTATTAGACGCACCTGTTGCGCTTCCCTGCCCGTTTAGAAATGGACACAAAGTCTCATGTGCGTTTCTCATAGGATCTATTCACGGACCATCATATCTTGGGTGAGTTTATACCACTGTAATTATTTAATATTCAGTTCCTGTGGAAAACTGTTCCAGTGGGCGGGGCATATATGAATATTCATGAGTTCCTGTATTGCGGGCGTGGCCTTAAAATAACGAGATGGAACTGAAAATATCAGCGCACGCTCTTCAAATCTAAATTTTTTTAGTGGATTATTTCGAAAGGGTGAGTTTTAATGTTAAGCGATAAACTTAGGAGGCTACTGGCTATATGCAAAATAATCAAGAAGTTAAAGGGTTAGTTCACCCTCATGTTGTTTCACACCCGTAAGACCTTCGTTCATCTTCGGAACACAAATTAAGATATTTTTGATGAAATCCAATGGCTCAGTGAGGCCTGAGCAATGACATTTCCTCTCTCAAGATCCATTAATGTACTAAAAACATATTTAAATGAGTTTATGTGAGTACAGTGGTTCAATATTAATATTATAAAGCGATGAGAATATTTTTGGTGGGCCAAAAAAAACAAAATAACGACTTATATAGTGATGGCCGATTTCAAAACACTGCTTCAGGAAGCTTCGGAGCGTTATGAATCAGTGTGTCGAATCATGATTCAGATCGCATGTCAAACCGCTGAAATCACGTGACTTTGGCGCTCCGAATCATGATTCGATACGCTGATTCATTTGTGCTCCGAAGCTTCCTGAAGCAGTGTTTTGAAATCGGCCATCTCTATATGTCGTTTTTTTTGTTTTTTTGGCTCAACAAAAATATTCTCGTCACTTTATAATATTAATATTGAACCACTGTACTCACATGAACTGATTTAAATATGTTTTTAGTATATTAATGGATCTTGAGAGAGGAAATGTCATTGCTGGCTATGCAGGCCTCACTGAGCCATCGGATTTCATCAAAAATATCTTAATTTGTGTTCAGAAGATTAACGAAGGTCTTACGGGTGTGGAACGGCATGAGGGTGAGTAATTAATGATATTATTTTCATTTTTGGGTGAACTAACCCTTTAAGGATGACACCGAATACTCACACCAGGCTAGCTTATGTACATTTTATTAAAGTCCCCCTGTAGTCAATAATTTTATCCCTTAAAACTCATCTTTGATCACCAAAATGACATATTTAAACGTTTATTCCTGTGAAAAAAAGTCTTCATGCCTTAAAATAGTTTGAATGTAACTCTACACCATTGCTTCATTTAATATAGGCGGATCAATGAATATGCAAATTAGCCCCGCCTCCACTCAAGTCAAGTCACCTTTATTTATATAGCGCTTTTTACAATGCAGATTGTGTCAAAGCAGCTTTACATTGATAACTGGTATATAATTTTGGCTGCACAGCAGCTTTTAAAGAATAGTGTCAATGCAGGCAGATCAAAACACTGTTGAATATCAAATGTCAAGTGTCCCCGACCAAGCAAGCCAAAGGCGACATGTGACATCAAGTGGCAAACAGGTAAATTCGGTCAACTTACTGAGGCAAACGCTGCACAATGTTCTTTACAACATCAGACACATAACCATAATTAATATGATTAGCCTTTCGCTTGACTATGTTATCAAACAGCTAATAATGTGTTGCTAATGTTACACAAACCATATTCCCGTTCGCGAGTCAGACAGCTGCCTAACAATCTGTATCCTTAGAAACGCTTTAACAACTCAGAAAATCAGTGGAGAAAGGCATATAATTCATCATAACATCGTAATATACATCATACACCCGCTATATTGCTAAATATACCCAGTTTTTCATATCAGCAGAAAAATATAACCTGGCTTCTCTTGAGGCTCCCCTGCTAGTTCGCTGTTAATGATATGCTAAAGCCCGCCCACACGCTGACGTGATTGGTTACAAGGTAGTTTGTGACATCAGAAACGCCAGTGATTTCAAACCGCGTCTTTTTTTCACTGCAGTTTAAAGGAGAAAATACTCAGCAATGGTGTTGACTTATGAATTTGCACATTGTTCGTCTTAAAGCATATTAAAAACACCACATGGACATATAAACAACATTAAACACTTGATTTTCACCAATCAAAAAATTCTATTTGAATAAATTACATTTTTCAATATATTCACATAGAGAACAGCTGTTTTAAATTGTAATTTATTTTTGATCAAATAAATGTGGTGAGGAGAAGAGACTTCTTTCAAAAACATTAAAAAATCTTACCGAATCCAAACTTTTGAATGGTAGTGTATATATTAACTTGCTCTTTTTCTATCATTTTTAATCATTTTTTCTCCAGAGAATGGAATGACACAGAGATACATGTGGGGCTTTCGAATTCAGAAGGTACATTATTGCCCACCTGCAAATATTATAATACTTATTTGTGTGAGTGTCTTTTCAGCAGTTGTTTTTATCACTCCACCTGCAGGTCTGGTCTATAACTACACCCTGTCAGGGGTCCGGAGAGATGCTCATGGCTGGGAACAGTGTGTCTGTGTGCAGCTCGTCCCTCCAGAGAGACGGGACCTCAGGGAATCATGGGACAGCGAGCTGGAGCAGTTCTCTGTTCTTCCAGAATGGATTCCAGAACGGTACAGCGTCACTGTCCAGTACATAGAATGAGATCTTTCAAATATTATGTATAGTAATCATCAATAATAATCATATACATAATCATCATCATTAAGATACTATTATGGTTTTTAGTTAATAGTTTGAATCAGTTATTCATTTTATATTAAGTTGTAGTTAATCCCGGTACAATCCCAGTCCCCAAATCTGGCAAAAGCTGTCATAGCTGCTCCAGCGAACAGTCTGTTAGTGTGACGGTGTGTTTGAGGTGTTGTGTTCCCGGCAGGTTTTCTGAAGAGCGAGCGTTTGGATCGTGCTGTTACGGTTTCGCTCTGACCTTCATTAACCACATGCGCTGGTTGGATGGGAAAGCGTCTCTGAGCAGAGATGAGTTCACTGGACGTCATGTTTTACCCAGAATGAAGGCAGTGTCCCGATACATCAACATCTATCATGCAATATTACAACATGGATTTTACATAGCAAATACACCGGATGACATGTGATACCGGAACACACGTGTTTATAATGGATGCTCGCACATGTACACAGTATTGATTCAGAGAGGAGAGAGGACTTGGAGTAAAAAAGGTTGTCAACATGTCACTTTAACATTAAAATATGTTATTAGAGTAAGAATCTAATCTCATAAGATTAATCTAATAATGTTTTTAATATACAATTTTAATGTAAGAAGAATAAATTTGGAACATTAATTCACAGTAACAACAAGATCGTATTTATATACCAGTAAATAATGTGTTGCGTGAGTCTTTGATGCGTGAGTGTATGAATATCTGTGTTTTTATGTGAAATTGCTTGTGAGTGTGTAAATTATATTTATTGTATTTTTTTCAATGTTCTTATTTACTCAAAAGTAGCTAGGATAAAACTTCATTTGCATGTATAGTTTATGAAAGATTAAATAATTCTATTTTGGATTTGGATTTTTATATTCACCTCCCTATCAATAGATTTACATAGAGTTATTTACACTGTCGTTGCGGTATTTCCTCTTAAAGCACTTAAATAGCAGAGGAACATTAGGTTTAACATAACCATTATGATTACAATTACCTGCATTGCTTAAAAATAAAAGAAAATAAATAAAATGTCTAGAACATGAACCACCAGAAATGTTGCTCAACAAGCAGAGCTGATCATTTATTTATACCGAGAAAATACAATACACAACACATTCTATATTATGAAGTACAATGGATTAATAATCACAACATGCCCTCAAACTCATACAGAACTTATTAAACAATTACTACATTTAAATATTATTGTTTTGATGTGTTACTATCACAGATTTCATGAAATGCAAAGAAGAGCTGACTGTTTCTTTTGTAATGTAGTAGGGGCGACAAAAATGAAGGAGATGCTTGTAGACGTTTCTTATCAAATAATTCTCCCTTCTATTTATTCAATACTCTTATGACATCGCTCAATTTTTATGATGGTTTGGTGTTATTTTTTGCCAAATCTTTGAGGCACAGCCATGCTCCATATCTGTCCGGGAATTGTCTCCCAGTCCCGAGACTGTATCCTTTCCTCTGTGGACAAGCCACTCCGAGCCCCCCGACCAAACCTGGAAAGCAGAAGAATAAAGCCAGCATTGACTGAAAGTGAATATTTTTGCCAGAGAATAGTATGGACCACAATCTTTCACTCTCAACGACATGTATTAGAGAACAGCTGAATAAGCAATGTGTCTACACCACGTCAACTAACCACTGGGGTACCTCAGGGTTCGGTCTTGGGCCCCTTTCTTTTCTTACATCACTGAGACCTTCCTGCATGTTTTCTTTACTTTAAAGATTATAATGTGCAGTGAATGGTTGAAATATACGCACCGCTGGGGCTGGTGCAGCACTGAAGGGTTGCGTTCATATCTCTGAGAGCCTTGGAGTAAAGACCGCAACATTTCTACCAGAAGACGATCCTCCAGTAGATGATCCATCTGCTCTTCAGTGGCCTGTTACACATCAATGACTCGGTCATCATCATCTCTGTTCTTCACAAACACTGATGTTACACAGTATTTCAGGTGCTCTTTTACTTGAATGTCAGTCAAATATGCTACAACTGGGAACAGAAACAAGCCGTGGCGAACAACCTTTTCATTTTGAGAACTTTCCAAACCACGTTTCATAGCCGTAAGAATCTATCTGCTGCTTCTGAGGATTCAAACGTATTTGAATAAGATTCTTAAGAGTTCATGACATGTGAATTATATCATCCAACAAGAAACAAGTTTCTTTCTTTGAGTTACTGTACTAAAAATATAAGTACATTGTAGTACTGTTTCACTTTTATAGCATGATTAGATGAACAGATCATTACTGAGTGTTGCGCTGGGTGGATGTGCATCGCTTACCCCTCGACTCTCCAGCATGTTCCCATCGAAGTCCTCGTTTGATTCCAGAAGGTGTTTGCTCTGCTCCAGCATGTCATCTTTCAGGGTGGACTGGCTCATATCAGTCATCACCAGCAGCACACCAATCAACAACCACACACCTGCATCCATTACTACAGTTTGACAAGTTCAGTCTCTGCTCATGTGTATCTGCACTGGAGTAGATCTGGCCATGGTGACTGTCCTTAAATATAATGAGAGCGTGTGACTCCAGAGACTGATGAGTGACTGACGGTCCATCTGTGACGCTACGGATTTGGTGATGGTCTGTATGATGGATCCCACAGGAGCTCAGGGATGAACATACTTATTAAATCTCATTAAAAGATCAGCAATGCATTGGCCAACTCTTTCTTTGCTCATATCAATCAATGACACTCTGATGACATAGCCAAAATCAGTTCATTCAAGTCATTAAAGACATCAGAGAGTAATAACATACTTAAGTGAAAAGATATCTGATATGATTGAGGTCCTGGAGTCTCTATCCATTAACATTTATCTCAATGACAGCAGATCGACTGATGTTGGAGAATGTGATTCTAATATAATGTTTTTGTTTTAAATGCTTACTTTAACAGAATACACAACAACTTTTGAATGGCTATCAATGGGGGGAAAAATGTAAGGACTTAAATACTTAAGGAAAGATCATTACAGAACAGGGAACTGGTGTATAACTTAATTGGGAACCCTTGCAACTAACAATGAATGAGAACTCAGGCAAACAGGAACATGGAAAAGAATGAAAACAAAACAGAACGAGACCATTACAGTAACTCCCCCCTCCCATGCCGTAATGAGTCCAACTGAAGAGGGAGGGAAGTGGTTCTGGAGAGGGACATGACCGAGGAGAGGCTGGCAGAGGAAAACCCCACGGAGGAGACGATTGAGGGAGGAGCCAGATGAAGACCCAAAGCACAGCCAAGATGAAGGCCCGTGGCAGAACCGATGGAGGGAGAAGCCTAGGTGGAGCCAGGAATCTGACCGACAGGGGTGGAGCCGGGGGAGTTGGAGACCCAGGAGGAGCCGAGGAGACAAAGAGATAGGGCGACACTGTAGGACCAGGATGCCAAGGTGTAGCTGTGATGACGAGTGTCCGAGGTGGAGCCAGGGTGCCAGAGCACTGGGGCAGAGTGGGTGCGAGAAAGGACCAAGGCGGAGCTGGAGGGAAGGAGGAGCCAGATGGAGCCGAAGGGGTGGAGGGACAAGGAGCAGTGGAAATCCGTGGCGTAGGCAGAGCGACAACTGACCAAGGAGGAGATGGAGGGATGTGGGAGCCTGGTGGTGCTGTGAGGATGACGGTCCAGGTGGAGCCAAGGGTGCGAGGAGCCAAGGTGGAGCCGACTGGTCGACGGGCCAAGGTGGAGTGATGGGCTCGGTGGCACAAGGCGGAGTCAAGGGATCCACACTCCAAGGTGGAGCTGGAGACTGGAAGGCCTGAAGAGGATTTAAGCAAAAGAGCGGAGCCACCAAAGGAGGGGCCAAGGGACTTGAAGGGAGCCAGTGGAAGCGGGGCTGAGGAACTGGATGGCTTATGCAGAGGAAGTGGGAGAGGGAGGTTGAGTGGGACCATCAGTGACGAAGGAGACTTAGAGCTGTGTGGGAAAAGCACCGACAAAGGAGACGACGGGAGACTTTGGGGAATAATCCTTTCCCATTTCTCAAATAACTGTGTGGGGACTGGGCATAGCACATTCTCATTGGTTGGAGTATGGGCGGTGCTCCACTCCATAAGAACCCCCACAGGAACGGACGGTGTTGCCGGCTCTTGCACCTGGTCAGACTTCCTGCTGGGCTCAGGCTCCGGGACAAAGTTGGGCTCAGATGTCGACTCTGGCAATGGCTTCGTGGCAGGCTCAGGCTGTTGGTCTGTGATGGCCGTGGTTGACGGCTGACTGCGCTCTGGGTCCGGAGTGGGGCTGGAGTTGGCCTCATCTCCAAGGCAGATGGTGAACAGAGAATCATTTTGGACCAGCACCCGCTCCATATTAGCGGCGAAACTCCCCCGAGGACTGTCCATGGGCAGGGCAGGGCTGGGTAATGGGTGAGGCATGCCAGATCTAGAAAGTCCCCGGTGTGGTCCTCGAGGGAGCGATCACCTTGCTTGAGCAAAAGCAGGCATACAGCAGGTAAATCCATTTTTCTATCCGGCTAATTTAATTCCATTCTAGGTTGATCTGTCATGGTTAGCTGTAGCGTAACCCAAACAAAAAGAAATGTGTGATGCACAATGACAAGTAAACACAATATTTATTAAACAGAGAGCTAGAACAACAACATCTAACATAACGTTATCGCAAGGCAAAGAACTGAGGAAAACTAAGACTTACATACACAAGGGAAGATTATTAACAGAACAGTGAACAGGTGAGTACAGTAACTCAATTAAAAACCATAGCAACTAACAATAAATGAGAACTCAGACAAAATGACAATTTTCCTCACAATTCCAAGTTTATATCATTTAGATATAAACTTGAAATTGCAAGAATAAAGTCCGAATGACTTCAGAATGTCATCAGAATGACATTTTTTTTCTGAAAATTGAGAAATTGAAACTCACAATTGTCATAAAAAAGTCAGCATTCTGAGATAACAAGTAGCAATTACCTTTTTCTGTGGTGGAACCCAGCTAACAAAAATATGTTCTAAGAACGTTTTGCTAACGTTTCTGTTAAGTTATGAAAATGTTATTTCTAAATGTTCTCCAAACTTTCAAAACGTCCAGTTTTTTAAATGTTAAAAAAAAAAAAAAAAATTCTTGGTTATGTGAATGTTAACAGAACATTCCATTGTATCATTCTTCAAACATTATGGGAACGTTACTTTTGAATGTTCTCTGAACATTCTGAAACAAGTAGTAACATAAAAAAAAACGTTAGACAAACACCCAACTTAAAAATGTTCCATAAAAAAATTATCTATGAACGATGTATAATTAATGTTTTTGTGCTAAAGTGTTGAGAACATTATTAAAGACCAGATAACTGTGAACATACTGGAAGTACATTTGTTCATAACTTTGAGAGAACCTTGTTAGCTAAACGTCCCTTTTAGCTCGGAAACAAGTTTCCATAACCTTCTATACTCCCATAGGTTAATGCATTTGCTAACCAGCTGAAGCCTGAACACACAGTCACAGACAGACACACACACACACACACACACACAGAGGGATAAAACACAAATCTGCCATTAAAGTGCTGGTCATGTCATCAGGGATGAACCTACGCAACACATCCATTAACCACCATGACAACTAATAGGCTTACAGACTGAAGCATTGATGTGTATTTAAGGTGTATAAGATATTGTTTCTGCCTATGTCCAGTGATGAATTTGATCATCACAGAAAAATTACCAAAACTGCATAAAACAGAGTAAATCTATAAATCTAAAGTCGAGTCTGAAATGTTCTGTTCATACAAAGGTTAGCATTCATCTTGACATCTGTTAGACATCATGAATGAAACTGATGCAGTTTTAAGACAGTGATGCCTTTTACTGCAGCTCCACTGGTGAAGGTGCTTCTTCTAGCATTAGGTTCATCGCGGCTTTGATTCCCAGAGAACACACATACACACAAGTCAAATGAAAGCGTAAGACACTTTAGATAAAAGCATCTGCCAAAAGTGAGAATGAACGAACATGATGGAACATTCTGTTAATCTCAGAAGCCTCTGAACACATCATCACGCTGAAGCAGACGTCTCTCGGGGAAACCGCTGTTTTTCAAGAGATTTAGTGTTGCCTGATAATGCTTAACACTAGACCAGACTCTTAGTTCACCACAAATGATCTTTTAGCCACTGAGCTACTAACTTTTAGACTCAGAAATCTCTACAGCAGATCTCAAGGAGGCACATGCACCCTTGTGAAAAAGAAGTGCACTTATGTATTAAATGTGCACTTCAAACCTGTTTTTTAAACTGTACTTATAATGAAATAAAAGGCCTCTTAGGTTTAATTTTAACCCTTTCATGCATGAATTATGACAACCTCAGTCAGTTTTTTTCCTGTGTTTTTATTGCTCTTAGGGCATGAAAAACAAGATTTGAAATGTAATTTTTTACACATATTTTTCAAAGAGATTTTCAGATGTCCACTTGACTGGACAGTATGCATTTAAACTGAAGAGATACTGTATTAAACATAATACAGTAATAACATAGCAATATTGTGTGTATTTAACAAACCAATTAATAAAATTATATAAAATCATGTGAAAACCATAAAATATATACAAAAACTATAAACGCAAAATATTGCAAACGCAATTTAAATTCATACAAGTGGAACCTCCTGCGTCTTTGATATCAGAACATGAGGATGTGATTCCATCAAAGATCTCTACAGCCTGTCAAGGTACAACTGTGGAAATGTGGAATATGTCAATTTTATTAGCCCTTATTAGCTGATAATTCTTGATTATGTTCAAGTTGGACACATTTCTATCATTGCTCTCCTCTGAGAAAACCTAACGATCAGGCGTTTCAATCTCATCTGAAATGAGCAGTGATAGGGTAACACATTACAAGTAACATGCATATCGAAATAAGATTACTTTTTGATGTAAGGAGTAAAGTAATGCATTACAGGTAACATGCATAATGTAATCAGATTACTTTTTGATGTAAGGAGTAAAGTAACACATTACAAGTAACATGCATTATGCAATCAATTACTTTTTGATGTAAGGAGTAAAGTAACACATTACAAGTAACATGCATAACGTAATCAGATACTTTTTGATGTAAGGAGTAAAGTAACGCATTACAAGTAACATGCATTATGCAATCAGATTACTTTTTGATGTAAGGAGTAAAGTAACATTACAAATAACATGCATAACGTAATCAGATACGTTTTGATGTAAGGAGTAAAGTAACACATTTAACAAGTAACATGCATAACGTAATCAGATACTTTTTGATGTAAGGAGTAAAGTAACACATTACAAGTAACATGCATAACGTAATCAGATACTTTTTGTTGTAAGGAGTAAAGTAACGCATAACAAGTAACATGCATAATGTAATCAGATACTTTTTGATGTTAGGAGTAAAGTAACACATTACAAGTAACATGCATAATGTAATCAGATTACTTTTTGATGTAAGGAGTAAAGTAACGCATAGCAAGTAACATGTATGGAGTAAAGAGACGCATTACAAGTAATGTGCATAACAATCAGATTACTTTTTGATGTAAAGAGTAAAGTAACACATAAGTAATATGCATAATGTAATCAGATTACTTTTTTATGTAAGGAGTAAAGTAATGCATAACAAGTAACATGCATTATGCAATCAGATTACTTTTTTGATGTAAGGAGTAAAGAGATGCATTATAAGTAACGTGCATAACAATCAGATTACTTTTTTGATGTAACGAGTAAAGTAACGCATAGCAAGTAACATGTATGGAGTAAAGAGACGCATTACAAGTAATGTGCATAACAATCAGATTACTTTTTGATGTAAAGAGTAAAGTAACGCATAACAAGTAACATGCATTATGCAATCAGATTACTTTTTTGATGTAAGGAGTAAAGTAACGCATTACAAGTAACGTATATTACTTGATCACATTACTTTTTTGATGTTAATGCAAATTACATTCTAACACCACAAATTATTTACAATAATTATTATTTTATTAACAATTATTTAATTCATTTACAGTTTATTATTATCGAAAAGTTACTGCAGATGAAGTATTTAAAAACAGTGACAGTAATAGTATGAATTGTAGCTGAAATATAGCTATTGATGCATGATGTCCACTTTAGTGGACAGTTGATTAATCAGAATTTCCTCCCAATCTAAAATCAATACTTGGAAAATGTAACTGTGATATGACTCATTAGATATTGCTTGATGCTACAATTTTTTATTTTACCTGCCCAAGAGTGTCCTGGGATAGAAGGAATGGATGGATATTCCGGAGCAAATTGGCATTTCTGACTGGCCATTGGCCAACTTGGTTTGGAGTAAATAAAAATAAATCGACATACAACAGCTTGCCACTTGGATAATGGACTACAGTCCACTGTATATGCAAGAAAGTGCTGTTTGAATAGTTGTCCACTGTAGTGAGCTCCATGTGTGAAAGGGTTAAATAATGTTTCAATAATCTTTGTCGTGCTTTAAAAGTACACTTATTCTGATGTGTCGACTAACACACTAAAGCACATGTAAAGTACTTGATATGGTAATTTTACCTGTAGTTTTATTTGATATTACACTATGGCCTGGTTTCACAGACAGGGCTTAGATTAAGCCAGGATTAGGCCTTAGTTCAGTCAGAACATTTTAGTAGCTTTTTTAAATGTGCCTTTGAAAAAAAACAAAAAAACAAAAAACAGTACTGGAGTCTTGAGACAAAACAATGGAAAAGCTGCTTTCAGTTAAAACAGCTCAAACATGCATTTTAGTCTGAGACTATAGGCTTAAGCCTTGTCTGTTAAACCAGAGGTTAAAGTAATATATTTTAAAATGTACTAATTTGCCATTTCATTACAAATGTCTCCATGCCAAAAGAAACATAACTTGAACAGAACATCACATGAACACATCAGTGTATTGACAGCTTATTGAAGTATGCACACTCACTTCCTTATGAAGGTGGATCTGATTGGGTTGAAATTAAACTGACACCCAAAAGACAATCAGATAAAGCAAAAAAAAAGAAAGAAAAAGATCTCATTTATTTTAGTTTCGGCACAATCTTGTCTGTTTGCACACAGTATGTTGGGAGTTATATTCTGCAGATTCACACAGTTGTTTGTTTCCGTAGCAATAAAACATTTGACATCAATCTTCAAAGTGGTGTCATTCTGGACTTTTATTCATTTGTCAGCATGTACAGTGTGAATAACATACATCAGGTTTATCAGGATGGATCATGTCTTCCAAACATAAATACATCTCAGCCATTCTTTCTTCCATTTGAATTGTTCAAGTTTTAAAGCATGGAATGTGTTTAAAACAAACCCCAGAACGGAACACAAGTAACTGAGTTACGCCACAATAACTCACATCTGTTATTACGTGAAAAAAAACCCCAGAAAATCAAGTTAATTTGAGAACACAATTGCAACGGTGAGCTGAAACATGAATGAAATGATCCCACATGGAGAGGAAACTTCAAAACTTCACTGACAGTGACATCTCATATTGGAAACACTTCAGAATTTAGAATATGACATGAAACAAGCAGTTTGTCGAATTAATTTAAAGGCACTTTTGTGGCTTCTTGAAGGGTTTTTGAAAAGCTGCATCAACTGTATTGCATCTTATCGAACTAAACGTCAGTCAGAAACCCGTTTCATTCTCAAACGCCTCACCTGTTAGTTTATATTGTCAAATGATGGCAGCAAATCTGTTGAGCAAACAGATGAAGGTTTAAAGTAGTCACGCACAATAACAGATTCTTTAAAATGGAAAAAATCAGCATGGATGTGAAATGATTCATTTAAAGTGAAATGATTCAGTTGATGCAAAATGATTCAATAAAAACGATTATGATTTATTGACAGAAACAAGGTCATTCGTTGTCAGTTTTTAGCGCAGTGCGTCCAGAATGTTTGATTTCAGCCCAGATTTGGAGCATCGCTTTGAATCGACTGTCAGACAGACGAACAGCAGATTCAAACACCGGGATTCATGAGCTGATGGGCGTCTAATGCAGTTCCTGCATTCAATGCCGTTTGTGCCGTTCCTTCAATAAAATAAATACTCATTTCTCTTTGATTCAGCTATTTACTTATAAAAACACATTTTAGGGTGAAAATATTCCTACGGGTCATAAAACACTTCATCGGTTTATTAACGTTAACAATGTTTAAGAACCTTTAAATAACTGTTCAAATCATCCAGTCTCCCGTTCATCAGAAAATGAGTCATTAGTAAGTTAGTGAGTCATAAACTGACTCTGTACGGTTTAATTACCTTCACAGACTGTTCTTCTGTGTAATAATGAATTATTCTAAACGCATATTGCAGTAAATAACTTATTTCAGTTGATCTACACTATCAGTTCTGACGGACCTACAATAGTAGATCTATAAAACGTGGCAAAGGAAAAAAAGCCACGGATCAGGAAAGGACACAGAGAAGAAAATATTTGGATTTTACTGTTTGTGTCACAGTAAGGACGTTCCTCGCGTCAGAAGAACAAACGTTCATACTTTGGATGCGATCATGTGTTCGGTTCAGGAATCGAACTCTGGCTGTTCGTCGATGAGAACGGCTGGTGGGTGTTGAACCGTGCCTCTGAAATCCAGACGAGAGACGCCGAGAGCGATCAGACAGCGCCAGACCTGTGGACAGAGCGAAACATCCATCATCTGACAGAAGAGCACACGTAACAACACCTCTCATCCAATAATACTGCGCAGGAGAACTGCTAGCCAAAAATCCCCACCCAATCCACAACATATAGAGCTGTCACGATTCCTCGATTAAATTAGAGTACTCGATTTTAACCGCCAAAATACCGGAAGTGGCTCATTCCATGGACGAGAATCCATAAACCACATCATTAGACCGTTTTCTAAAGCCCAAAGTATACTTCAATTTTTACGCGTATACGAGAGCCAGTGTACAGTGCACAGAAAGCGAATTTCTTCATCAGAAATGTATGTCAAATCGTGTCCTCCCTGGAAATGAGGTCTCCATCAACTATCAGTTCATTATTATCCTAAGTGCATATGAATCATTCATTCAAAATACGTATGGCCTACTATATAGTGCATAATAAAACAAATTGAACGTAATTTCTCACACTTGATTAACTGTTAATTAATAAATAAAAATAATAATACTCTATTAAAGCAATAAAAATGCAATATTTAAGAATTTTGCAATAAAATATCCAAAAACCACTAGGCCAGTGTTATATATTTTGTTCACTTGAGTACAAATAGTTGCAAACCTTTGGGATATTGTAAGTAATCGTGAGAAAATTGCAATTTTATCCAAGGCTCCGGGACGTGTGAGGAGTCGCCTGTTAATTGCGTCATACCCGCGTTACCCTCGGTTTCCGGTTTTATTTTGTAGAAACCATGGAAACACCAAAGACGCTTTAATATTTACATGTTTTAATAGACAAGGGAACAACTGTTTTGATATATTTATAGACAGAAAACTAATTATTGTCATATATCTCAACACGTTTAGTCTTATTGTTTAAATCTAATTTTCTTGATTTTTTTGCGAGTACCATGCCTCAGAGAAAAACACTATTTTGTGAAGTAGCTAACATAGCATAATCAGATGCAGCTTTATTTTTTAATAACAGTAATACAGCATTTTCTCCATCATACAATATGTTTTAAAATGAATTGCATGCCATTTATCAACACAATCATCCAGCATTTAATATGATATTGTAAAATCGATCTATCTTACTGCAGTGTGTAACAGTGTCTCACAGCAGCCGCCGAGCGAACGCTCAGAGTAACGTTATAACATCATTTTCAACACACTCAAATGTATCTAATATGATAAACAGAGCTGTGTTACCTCATACTCATGACCGGAAAAGTGGAAGCGGCGCCGGCGACTGTGTCATAATAAAAGTCCCGCTGCTCGTGAGGCGTGTGTTGCGCAATCGCTCCAGCGGCCTCGTTCAGCTCCACAACACTCGCTCCTGCTCTGCTTCACACTACAGTAACGTTATTAATCGCATCCATGAACATGATTTCTTCCCGAGTCCTATCCCAATTGTTTTTTACCGGCCGTTGAGGTGAAGACCACATGTCCCAAGATTCCGCGCTCAAACTTGTTTTGAATAGGCTTCTAGTGACCTCTAGCGGACAGAAAATATTACATATTGTACCTTTAAGTGAATAATTGAACATTAATTAGTTTTATTTATAAAATAGATCTTTGGACATTTAACACTTAAAATTTGTGTATAAACTAAGCTATCAAGCTAATCGGTAGGGCTGGGACATTACACTGATTCTCGATTTGCGATACAAAGAATCTGGAGCGATTCTGATATTTTCCGACGCATCGCGATTCTCTCCCGAATCGATTCTGAGCGTAGTTTTTAGCAGCAGACGGCACTACATGCTTTGGAAACACTCGTACTCTGCTTGCTTCCAGTTCCTTACACACACAACTTAAACCTAAAATAATCATTCATAAAGTTCGAAAAGGTTGAAGCGAATCACAAGAGTGTTCGCAGTGGGCTGTGTTTACATTAATCTCGCGTCACAAAAGCACAAGTGCAGGTATATTTAAACACTTACATGACTCAGTCGAAAGCACAATCGCTCTCCAGCACTGTTCTTCATGAGCATTTGAGAGTGTGGTTAAAAACTAGCCTAGAGCGCCATCTGCTGTTAAAACTAAGCTCGGAATCGATTCGAGAGTTAAAATATCAGGATCAATCCAGAATCATTGTATCCTATTAAATCCTATGATCCTATTAAAAGTAATTTGAGCCAATGAGATCGCTCAGGGTCCTAATGGAGACCGGATTTCGAGGGGACATTTTCAAGGTACTTTGTACACACAGGTCGCACGTGTGCATTTATTTATTTTTTTGCAGTAGTTAGTGTATCCACAAGGTGGCAGCCGTGCCCTGGGGGCGTCGATTCACAAGGTAGTCAAAGAAAAACTGCATAAATAGAACAGACCGGAACGCATGCAAACTACAGCGACAATGGAGGCCTACATAGATGAGAGATTGTGCGAAGATTGTACCATCATTTGTACAACTCTAGCATCAAAGAATATAAAGATGTTTACATGGGTTAACTCGTGGAGAGAGATTGCTCAAAACTGCGCATGCGTCGAACGCCTGTGTATGCGTACGAGTCAAATGAAGTATACTTTGCAAGGCTGTGAGTTCAACTGTGTGCGTACACAAGCATACGCATAAAAAAACTAAGTATACTTACTGCTTAAGGCTGCACAATGTATTAAAACCATTTAAAATCATACCATAATTTGGGTCATTTATAACATTCATCTGGGAACACAATGTGCGCATCTCATCAGATTTGTAAGGTAAGCCATTTATAAACCTACACCAACACATTGCATATTTTCTAAATACGCAAACTGTTCATCGCGATTTCATAATAAAAAGTTCAAGCTCTGAGTTTGCATGTTTTGATGTCCCCATGTTCTTGTTCAAGAAGTGACAGTGGCTGTAGCATTTCCATCATAAAGAAGTGGCCAAATATTAAAGAACATTTGAATTAAATGTCGTTTGGCCAATATTAAACAAGGATTTGATATGCTGTAAGGTGTAACAACACCCTGCACAACTGAGCCCTTCAGTGAATGACGTGAAATGAAGGATGTTTTGACTCTAATAGTGTTCAGATGATCTCACCAGATAGATGACGAAGCTCAGGTAGGCGATGGAGAGTAAGGCAGAGAAGACGTAGAGGATGGTGCTGTTGAGAGCCGTCACGTACACCACCACGAAGTACATGTTGATGGCACACACCACCAGGATGAGCACACCGCCACTGATCTTCCACCCGCTGCAAACACAGAACAGAGTTCACTCCATCTGAGCCAGGAGAACAGGACAGGACTGGAACAGCTGTTGATCAGATCTATACTGCAGCAGGAGCTTAAAATCAACCATGGGAAAGCAGGTGACTGATCTGATGAAGTTTGCATCATTGATCGTGATTTTCCTACTGTGGAGCTGCTTTGAAACAATCTGTATTGAATAAAGTGCTATTCATAGTTTTCATGTGATGTCATATGCTTATACTGGAGGGCAAAACAAGGCTTTCCTCCATTGGCCGCCAGTTATTTTCAACAGGTTTCAGACATGTGATCAGCTAGAGACAAAAAAAAAGAAAGAAGGAAAACCTGACCACGCCCCCAAGCCAACCCAACGTGGGGTGTAATTGTCAT